>OX387976.1:14101086-14347005 GCA_947578425.1 Eugnorisma glareosa | reverse complement strand
ACTGCAACACACACAACTTAACGGCATCGTCTCGGCTCGGAATCAGCTACAAGAAAAACAGCAGTTACCGAGATTACTCCTCGGATGTACTGAGCCGGTCTGGTTACGAGCTTACGACTGGTTGAAAGCTGGTTGTCGACAAGCCAATGAGAAAAAATATGCAGATCCCATGCAGTGCTTTGTACTTTTTGCAATTGAATGATTGAATACAGAAACACTGTCATGATCATCATCAACTACCTAGCCTATTCCCAACTATGTTGCTGTCGGCTTCCAGTCTAACCGGATGCAGCTGGGTACATGGAGCGACTGCCTATCTGACCTCCACAACCCAGTTAGTACTGGGTAATACGATACCCCTTAGTAAGATTAGTTATCAGACTTTCGGGCCACTGACTACCTGTAACGCTGTCAAAGATCTACAAATGACAGCCGGGACCAACGGCTTAAGATGCTTTCCGAGGCACGGAGGAAACTTGGTAGGTATGTAATGAGTGGACAGTGTGGTCACCCATCCACGGACAAACTTAGGTAAGCACGGCTTAACCTAAAAATCGACCCGAGCGGCTGTTATTAATGAGCCACGGGCACCTTTTAAAAACACTGTCGAATAACAGAAATACATGCATGTCAGATGTATGTATATGTCACCGTAAAATTGTAAATACCATTAGATTATAATTTATCTCGCGAAATTATAAACTGTCGAAACATTGTGAACCGTAACATACTGCTTATAATTTAACGCATTATTTTTCGGTAGAATAAAATCTATCGAAGTGAAACTGTCAAATTGTGAAATGGCATGCTACGGAACGCACCTCGCGCGCTGATTGGTTGAACGTCCTGTGCACCGCGCCGCCATATTTTTTTGTTAATTCGTTTGTTGTCGAATGTAAAATGTAAACAAACAGTGTTTTGGTGATTGTAAATTGATTTCGTGTTGAAAATAACTCAAAGCTTTAGAATTCGTTACAATATGAAATTGTTGTGGAAGTAAAATGAATCTGTGAATACTGTGAGACCGACGAATCAGGGACAGCCTTCGGACAGTTGACAATTTAACGCGCGCCAGATTTTGATTTATCAGTTTCACTTCGATAGGTTATAAATGTTATAATCTACCGAAAAATAATGCGTTAAATTGTGAGCAGTATGTCACGGTTCACAATCATTCGAAAGTTTACAATCTCGCAAGATAGATTATATTTATACCCTAACGATATTTACAATTTTACGGTGACATATACAAGAAGTACCTGCCACCTGAGTCCATCCATTGCTACTACAGCAATGGATGGACTCAGGTGGCTGATGATGCGACTGAATCGTTTTATCTTTTGGACAGTCAGGCGTTGTTAGAGCTACAACGGGTTATACAAAGTAGTTATGTCCGTAGGTACCTACATTCTGAGGGCAAAAGATAAAAGGGTTACCTTAGTTAGGGTTACCTTTTGTAACGTTAATTTTCTATTTAGGTGCCTACTTATTTATTTTTAGGATTTTAGACCAGACTAACATTTATGTAATACTTTTCAAGACCAACTTTATTTTAGTACCTATCTGCGGAATAGGTGCTAGGATGCCTACGCATATTACACAAATTAAATTGTTGTAAGGCAAAGTTTTGATTGCCATAAACCGTCTAAATGGTTAGAAGCCCGTTTTATCGGCTGTGAAGTTATCATCAAACACATAATGTACAAAGTTTGGACATTTATATGCCCGATATTATGGAGAACTCGTCCAAGTATTGACTTTATGAAGGAATAGGTGCCTGATAATAACAGCTCTCGAGTCGATCTTCAGGTTAAGCCGCGCTTGCCTAGGTTGGTCCGTGGATGGGTGCCCACACATTACATACTGAGTTTCCTCCGTGCCTCGGAAAGCACGACAAGCCGTTGACTCCGGCGGTCATTTGTAGATCTTTGACAGTCGTTACAGGTAGTCAGTGGCCTGAAAATGTGACAACCAGTCTTACCAAGGGGTACCGTTAAATACAGGTATTCAGCTGCATCCCGTAAGACTGGAAGCTGACCTCAACGTAGTTGGGAAAAGGCTAGGCAGAATATGATGAGGTGTCTTCTAATAACCCAGATCACAAGAATAGAAATGATTATGGGAAGGGGAACAACGAATGTGAAGGTATGAACGACTAAAGAGGAGACATGCCTAATTATTTCCGGACATAACGTAAATCAAGGATTGGTTATTCGATTTATAATTACCTAGTCTTTGACAGCGGCCTCGCCCAGAAACTATATCTATCTATACCATCTACACTAATTAATAAATTGAAGTGTCTGTTTGTAATATCAAAATAAAAGCTTTTTACTGAATGCAAATGAAAATATATACGGTACAAAAACACATTTTTTCAATTTTTGTCTGTCTGTCTGTTTGTTTGTTCCGGCTAATCTCCGAAACGGCTGGGCCGATTTTGACGGGACTTTTTCTGGCAGATAGCTGATGTTATAAGGTTTAACATAGGCTATTTTTATTTCTGAAAAATAATTAGGGTTCCGTGCAAATAAAATCATACCCTTGAAATTGTTGACAATCCGATTCAAAAAGGAATGTAATCATTTCACGCGAACGAAGGTCGCAGGCAACAGCTAGTTCGAAATAAAAGTATGCAATAATACTAACCTGCATAACCCAGGTAAACTCAAACTCAAAGCGTTTATTTCAATTAGACCTTAGCAGGCACTTTTGAAAGTCAGAAAAACAAAGGCGAAGCTACAGTCACAGACACAAGGCATAATAACTTGTGAAAGTACTGTAGTTGCCCATTCCAAAGCGTAGATCTCTATGGAGAAGAATGGCAAGAAACTCCATGGACACTCTTTTCAATCAAAATATTGTTACAAGATCTTGGTTACATCATTCATGTTGAGATTATACATAATTATGTGAGAACGATGTAGAAAGACGTGCACATTAAGAGCGTCCAGAGTAAAAGATTATAACTATCAACAATTTAAAAACAAAGTAGTTAAAATAAACCGTGGCAGCTAAGAGATGACCAGTCCCAACTGACAGCGCCCGTTCACGAACATGACGCATGCATCAGCCCCATTCAGTTCAACCATATTGAAGGGAACTAAACGACCCAACACACCCGCCACTATCAGCGAGACATTTGAGTGAGCCTTTTTTTTTTTTTTTTTACCGATGGGAAATCATCAAATAACCCCTCCCGCTCTGGGCTGAGCAGGAGGGAGTGTCAGACTTCTACTGACAAAAACCCATCCATGTTCCTTCCTTTGCCCTTTGTGTTCCAGGGCCGCGGTATCTCTTTCGAACAGTCCCGCAACCCTGGCAGGCGTCGGCCCTTACGGACCCCTTCCTGTTTGCTGACTCTCTTTGAGGCGCGCGTGGAACACGAACGCGCCGTCGACACGGCCTGTCGTCATAAGACGGACGGACGGCGAGCTAGCCCATAGCTTACCGTCCACAGGCCCGCGTCTACGGTGGCCGGGGGCCACCACGTGGCCCCCGACGCCCGGTGCGTCTCCCGCGGCGGCTGGGACGTGAGGTTCTCTCCCTCTCACGTCCCGCCACCTCCTTCGCTAGCATGACTGCTTCGCAGAAGGAGGTGACGGCGTCCCATTCCGTCTCGCTCCGGACCATGGATTGAACCAGGGCCGGACGCGAGAGGTCGCCGCCGCCGATCGCCGCTACGAGGACACGGCGTTGCTCCGCCCAAGCGGAGCAGACCTGCACAGTGTGCTCCACCGTGTCCTCCGGTATTTGAGTGAGCCTGACATTCTCTCAGCCACCAGGGCACATTCGAGTCAATGAAGGATAACTAAATGTAAAAGGTAGCTTTACAGTAAATAGTACTCACACATGTGCTATGCAGTTATATAATACTAAGAGATTGAATCTATACAATGCAAAGATATTTTTACAATCTTCTGCAGCTTCCACAATAATTTCACATGAGCTTCTGATTAGTTTGCCCCTATGGTTGTGGAGCAGGACCAGCATTGAGCCAAGCATTTTTATCATCGATGTAATCCCCTAACTTATAATATGCTTGCCTACATAGTGTGCGTTTTATACAAGATTTAAATTTTGTCTCATTCAGTTGTTGAATGTGGGGAGGTATTTTATTATAACATTTTAAACAGTACCCCATGAAAGATGAGTCTACTTTAGCTAGCCTGAAACCTGGCTGTACTAGTTGGTCCCTGTTTCTAGTATTATAGAGGTGTCTGACACCTATTTTACTAAATAAATGCAGATTTTTCCTAAGTACAGTAGGCGTGCCTGTGTGCCAAATTTTACCGAAATCCGCCTAAAGGTACCTAACAGACAGGCAGAACCAGACAGAGTTACGTGGATGCTATCCCGGTTGTAATATTACTATGGATTTCATAGCAATTATCGAGGTATCGTTTACTATTCGGTGTGGAAAGGACACCGACGCGATAACGGTGACCACGTATTCAGTATATCATTCTGAGCACATAGAAATTTTTATTTATTTGTTTATGTACACACAAAATACTTAAGAGAGCCCTTCCCGGCCCGTCTATCGTCAACGCGAGCATGGTCGAAAAGCTTGTTGTTTCATCCAGAGCCACAGCGGCGATTTTCTTTCAATTCCCCCGTCTTACCCCGCCCCGACCCCGTACATCTCGTCTCCCGCGCACCTCATACCGCCTAACGCGATGACATTGAATGAAAAATAGTGTTCGAAAATTTCTTAAACTTGTTCCAGGAAATACGTGTTTTTGAATAAGTCTTACAAGTGTGTGAAATAAATATCTGTCATTAAGAATCTCCATTACATGTACAAGGTTTCTATCTAGATGTTTTCTTTACTTTTACAGTTTATGAGTACATTATGAACGGCCAAAGTTCAGTTAACACTTGTGCAAAACAGCAATTTTTGGAGGCTTATACTGAATTTGATTCTGCAATTTTTTATTTGTTGCTACCATAGAAACCTACATATAGTGCACAAAATACCTATAAGTTCAAAAAAATCAAAGATAGACGTGTAACAACTGCATAATCACGTACGAGCGTTTGTATGAAAAGTATGACGGGTTGGCCGCTCTTAACAGGACATTACATTAAGATAGAAGAGCACAAAGGTACTGCTTATTTCATAAGAAATCTCTTCCAGCAGACCTGCGGGAGGAAAGTTGGATTAGAAATGTAGACACAGTGTGTAGAAAAGACAGAACAGGAAAATTAGGAATATTAATGTAGGGTGCTCAAAATGATGTACTGAATACATCATCATCTGCCTAGCCTTTTCCCAACTATGTTAGGGTCGGCTTCCAGTCTAACCAGATGCAGCTGAATACCAGTATTTTACATGGAGCGACTGCCTAACTGACCTCCATAACCCAGTTAGTACTGGGTAATACGATACCCCTTAGTAAGACTGGTTGTCAGACTTTCGCGTTACTGACTACCTGTAACGACTGTCAAAGATCTGCGAATGACAGCCGGGATCAACGGCTTTCCGAGGCACTTAGGAAACTCGGTATGTAATGGGTGGTCACCCATCAACAGACCAACCTAGGCAAGCGCGGCTTAACCTAAAGATCGCCCCGAGCGGCTGTTACTGACGGACGCTCTTAATGTGCACGTCTTTCTACATCGTTCTCACATATATGTATAATCTCAACGTGAATGATGTAACCAAGATTTTGTAACAATATATTTGATTAAAAAGAGTGTCCGTTGAGATTCTTGCCCATTCTTCTCCAGAGAGATCTACGCTTTGGACTGCGCAACTACAGTACTTACTCGCCTTGTGACTGTGACGTGTAAAGTGCCTGTAATGGTCTAAATGAAATAAATGCTTTGAGTTTGAGTTATTATTTAGCCACGAGGTCCTCATGACGTACTGACTACGCGGTAACCGTTGTCACGTCGGCGTCGGTGTCCCTTCCCCCTGTATAAGTGTCAGAGTCAACCCTACAAATAATCGTCACTAGTACAATAACAATTCCCCTCCACATCTTACAAACTGTCTATCTATTTACTTCTATAAATAAACACAAGAGCCCGCCCTCTATCGAGGAAGCTGTGATTGAAATGTCAATCTCTCCAAGAGACGGGTTCGCTACAGCCGGAGATAATAATTTCTTAGTTCATTCACCGGCGACCCTGTCTGTTAACCCGCCCTTATGTCTGTCTGTGTGGATATATCCTTCTTCTATACTATATTATATTATATATTATATTATAAAGAGGAGGACTTTATAGGGGGTAATCTCTGGATGTACAGAACCGATTTTGATAATTCTTTCACTAATAGGTTGCTTTTTCAGACATGTGACATCTACCAACCCGCATTGGGTCCGCGTGGTGGATTATAGCCTATTCCCTCTCATAGAGAGGAGGCCGAGTGTCCCAGCAGTGGGAACATTAAAGGCTGATTATGCTATTATGCTAATAGGAAGCTAAACTATGCCCTATTGCCATAGGCTATATTGACAAAGTGCCCGTGGGATAGTTTCCGACCAAAACGCGAGCGAAGCCGCGGGCAACAGCTAGTAATTCATAAAAGTAGCTGTTGCCCTTTTAATACCTTCTTGAATAAGATTTTGTTTTATTTTTTTTAATCCTTTTCTAAAATAAAATCCCAAGTTACTCCTTATAACATCAGACATCTGCCAGTAAAAATCCCGTCAAAATCGGTAAAGCCTTCTTATTTCGGAGATTACCCGGAGCAAACAGACAGACAAAAATTTATGTGCATATATACATACATATGCTGTTATTTTGAAATTACAGACACATTTTTTTTTTCTCTGTTCTCTTCTGCAATCAGTTGTCCACAATAAGCAGATAGTTTGTGAGGTTTTGTCAGGACAAGTGCCTCCTCCAGCGAGGACAGCTACTCATAGTATATAATAAGCCAGGGTTTTCCACTACAGTATATCTTTTCTCTTAAGACGCTTTTGATAGCTGCGCTTCGTTAGACTCGCCGCAAGTACGTTCGGGTGATTATCGAGCCGCTTTTGATATATATTTCTGTCGCGGCCTGTATTTCCTCTTTTACAGTGGTCATATTTAGGTGTTCGTGGATTTCGCAATTGGTAGTGAACCACGGAACTTGCGCTATTTTTCTTAATATTGCGTTCTGCATTCTTTGCAATATTGCGATGTTTGAGTTACGTGCACTGCCCCAGAGCTGGATACCATATGTCCAAGTTGGTTTTAATATAGACTTGTATATCAGGAGTTTGTTATCTATCGATAACTTGCTATTGCGACCCAGCATCCAGTAGAGGTTTCTGAGCCGTATGTTGAATTCAGTGAAACAGACACCTAAATTTTATTTATTTGTATAGATAAAGTTTATTTTCGTGTCTGTATGTATGGCCGGTTCTAAACTACGCAACGCGAATTTGATTCGCTGCTTAGGATGATATGGAAGGAGGTGACTGCTTAGATGAAGGGTAACAGAAGAGAGTTAGACATGCTGCGCCGACCGCAAATAAATTGGGATAAAGGCAGAGATTCAGATGAATGAGGTTAATTGAATCTATACTCTAGACTAATATCATAGAGGTAAAATTTCTTTGTAAGTTCGTATGTAGGGGGTAATCTCTGGACCTCCCGAACCGATTTTGAAAATTATTTCACTAAAAGGAAGCTAAATTATCCCCGAGTTCCATAGGCTATATTTACAACGTGCCCGTGGGATAATTTCCGACCAAAAAGCGAGCGAAGCCGCGGGCAACAGCTAGTAAGACATAGAAATAACGATGTTTTGAAATGTCGCCATATTAGAACATTTTAGCCGTGTGAAGCAAGGGTAGGTCACTAGTTTATGATAAAGGGTTTTTTCAGGTCACACCTATTAATGTTCAGTTTGGTATCTATCACCCATTTTTCTAGTTACTTTGTTCAGAAGCATTTAAAAACAAAATGCCATATCTAGAAAATAAAAATTAGGTACTAACTTTAAAATATTCGGTTCAAAATCGATACATTTTTGTATACAGGAATCGGGTTCCAGGAACTTTTTCAATTTAATTAATATTACTCATTAAAATTATTTATACGTTATTATTTAATTTGAATGGAAGGATAAACATAATGTAATATTTATGGAAAGAAGGAAAATAATATTCCAAGGCATCGTCAAATCGATTTTGTACCTAAATATATTATTGCACCAGTTAATTGTAATTAAAATGGTAATAATTCCAAATATGGTCACTCAATGAACCGAATACCAAAAAAAGAAGTTATGCCCATAAATTAATAATGTGGTAGAGTTCTGCCTATACCTAACCGCGATATTCCGTGAATAGTGAGTGCAGTCAAACAGTCATTATAGTAACCCTTCTTTTTTGCTTTGGATAAAAATTCTTACAAGTACAATTCCCTGTTCGTTAGGGAGTCAGGGTATCAGGCACAAAGAAACAAAACAAAAAACATACACACAAACAATGTCCATGTGTATGTTTTTTTTAGAACATAAAACCTCCTTCCTTTTGGAAATCGGTTATAAAGGGTAGGCAGATAATGTGGTTCCAGCCCCAGAAAAAAAAAAAAGGTTGAATAAAGCGAACTGTCCTATCTCCTACCCACATAGTTTTGATGTTGACAATAGAAAGTTTAATGCCATTTTACTGACACACTTTCAGCCCTAGTCTACAACGAATCGCGGGCCTGTGGACGGTGAGCTATGGGCTAGCTCGCCGTCCGTCCGTCTTATGACGACAGGCCGTGTCGACGGCGCGCGAGTGTTGCACGCGCGCCTCAAAGAGAGTCAGCAAACAGGAAGGGGTCCGAAAGGACCGATGCCTGCCAGGTTTGCGGGACTGTTCGACAGAGATACCGCGGCCCTGGAACACAAAGGGCAAAGGATTTTCCCATACGAAAAAAAAAGTCTACAACGAATATCATGTACTACGCACAAAAATGTACTGCTACAGAGAGGAAGCCTCCTTTGTCCCCACAGGCGTCCTGTTTGTAAGAGGGAGTGGGACGTAATCCAGTACGCCGGCCCATTGCGGGTTGGTGGATGTCAAGTCTCTTGGAATGTTGGTTCGAGGACATTTTAGGTTGGGATCACGATGGGTTAGGTTCCTGGTTCCTTCACGGTTGTGAGAGCAATGGTGATGAAATAAATTACACAAAGTAATGTGCCAGCTTGATCGACGGAGCCGTTACGGCTGGGCCACTACTACTACTTTAGGTACTGCTAGCTTGTTGATTAGTCATATTCTTACCATAGCTTATTATGTGACTGATGAAGTCTTAAGATGGCTGGGGAGGATAGTATAAGGAGGTCGGAACACCGTCTCTTTTTTCTGCCCTCTTCGCTGCCACGACCACCATTCACGAACTGAAGCCTATCCTGTGTGCCTATCCAATTTGTAAATCTCAATAAACTCTTTTTCATCAAGAATAATAAACCAGTCACTTTGGTCATCATACCTGAGAAATAAGATCACACCCTAACACCGGTCGGTGCACCGTCTGTCGATGTCGAGGCGCCACTTGGGTAAGGCCATGTCCTGCAGGTCTGCTATAAGCGGAGTTGAAGCTGCTATATTTTAACGTCAATTAGAAAGAAGATCGAAAAATAACTCATATCGAGAAACCTGCACCCCAACTGCGTAACACAGTTTCAAACAGGTTTTGAAGGAAATTCTTAATCCATTCCTTTGTAATTCAACGTAAATATGTTGTAGAAGTGTTAAAATTAAATCTGGTAACAAAAATCTTTTGTCCTAACGACTAGTACTAAAAAGTATATAAGACAAAAAGCCTTGGGGTTCAATTAGACCCCCCCCCCCCCTCACCCCGTCACTTTGGAGTGCATTCACCGTCGGCGGGATCGCGTGCGGCGCCGATCCTGATAAACCATCGCAGCGGTAGGCGCCCCATAAACTACCCATAGTTTTTAAGACAGTGCAGTTATGCAAAAAATATTATTACTCTTACTTATAAATTGTTGAATTACGTGTGTAAACCGTGTGTAAACCGTGTGTACCCGGTTTCCTCCAACCCCCGTAGCATGGCCCCCGTTGAAACGGGTTTTGTCGACGGACGAATCGACAGATTTCTTTTGTTGATCTGGCATTTTGTCGATTCTCGATCGATCGATTCTGTGCGGAGTGTGGAGGACACGTGCGAAATTCGACCACAGGAAAGACGAGAGATGCGATGTGGATTCCAGCCTTCGTGATACCTGCATTTCTTGTTTCTGCTCGGCTCGTCTCCGCTCGACACTTCTCGACTTTAGTGGAGTACGGCCCTATCGAGCCAAGAAGCACTTCAACCAGATAGTTATTTAGGTAAGATGTCGCTCTCTGAGTTCGTTTACTTTGCCCCGCTGTCAAGGTCCGCTCTCAAGGTAAACAGAGGCGTCACTTTGTCGCTTTTACGGATTTCTGGACGAGGGCCGTCTTCTGCCCAACTGTAGCCTGTGATGAATGTATTACAAACTGGAAGGGCACCGACACTACAACGGTTACCACCGACAACCTGTTTGATTCGCCAAAAATATGTTCTTTGTATGTCTTTGGAGCATATGATGATGATGTTGAAACTTTACCAGTTCTAACTGTACCAATAAAGTGCTTCAGTTTTTTTTTTTGACATTAAAAAGTGCCTATTTGGTCTAATTGAAATAAATGCTTTGAGTTTGAGTTTTGCAATGTAGTTTGCAGTGCAGCATGGTCACCCTATTCTAATGCACGACCTATCTCTTTACGTGGCATATTTCTTGCAATAACCCTCTCCTTACCTGCCACGTAATTAAATTCATGCATTGTGTAATTTACATATTGAGGCTGGTCTGGGTTTGATAATACGGTAGTACGTACATTAACGGAATTTCAGTACACGTAACGGTACCGCCCACCCCCCAGTAATACCACCATTTCAAGATTAGAAGCGATTTTCATAATATTAATGGACGAAATTGTGATACCCTAATTCAGACCATCAAAACTAAGCAAGTCATTTTCTTATTAACAGCTTTTATAACGCTTTTATAACAAGTTGCCCGAGTCATATATAAAAAACAATATACGCGACCTTTTTTTCATCGGTTAAATATCAACCGCTTTGAAGGCGATCGCCATTGTCTACGCCCTCTTATCGGCCTAAGAAATGAGGCAATTAAGGTGGAAGCGCAAGGGTAGCCCGCGAAATTTAATTTTTCTTAAGTTTATTGCAATTTGCAGGTCAGTGTCAGGTTGTACGTTGATGAAAATATGAATCGCGCCAGTAACATGTATGGAGTTACAGAATTATAATCATTCAAATCATCATTATAACCCTCCAAGTTCATATAATCCCATTGAGTGACTTTTTCATGAAATAGCTATTGAATCATATTTTCATCAACATACAACCTGACACTGACCTGCAAATTGCAATAAACGTAAGAAAATTTAAATTTCGCGGGCTACCCTTGAGCATCCACCTTAAGATAAAAAGAAACGGCCGATACCACCCAAAAAAAAAAACGGCCGATACAACGCAATAAAAACGGCCGATACAACGCAATAAAAACGGCGAAGCCCGATTTGTATTTTTACCGAAAGACGTTAGCTTTAGCGTCATGACCATGTTAGGTACATGGTCATGACGCTAAAGCTAACGTCTAACCTAACGTAAGGCGAACGTATGACCATGTACCTACGTTGGCCCTAAACCACAATGTGGTTAAAGGTATGGTAATTTAATTCCGTTAATTAATGCCAGTCATGTCACATTTAAGTCTAGCAGATATGGCTGTATTTATTATTTAGGAGTTATTTAACTATACGGCATTAATGTCCTCACCCCATGATAGCTTGCCGGAAAGTTTATTTTTCTCCACTTAATGAAAGGTTTTTTTAAAGTACCAGTAAGTAATAAAGAGGGTAGTATAGTGTAGTGATTATAGTGTTAAATGATAGTGTTACCTTCATTGCAAAAACGCACCCCTACCTAGTTTTATAAAAGAACTAGCGACCCATCCCTGCGTTGTACAATGCTACTTATTGGGTCCAAAGAGATCTTATCTAATAATAAAATTCTATTATATTCTATTCTATCTTATAGGCAGGAATCAACCACACAAAATTTCATTTGAAATTGGTTGGTTTTGGTGATTAGAATGTACGAACATATTGCAACACATCCATAATTTTTATAGATTAAGATGACTAAAAATCAAGACAAGAGATATAGTAAACATAACACAAATATGAAAATTATGCAGTGTTACTTCATTGGGCCTAGTATAAAACGGTATTGTGACATATCCTATGCATACAGTACTTGGATTTCCATAGTTTATTAGTATGAATCATACTGAACATCTGGTTAAGACTGTATCACTGGAACTACTATAACCTGCTCTTAATAGTATGAGTCATCGACATGGAGAGAGCGACTGTCGCAACCCCGTGCAGGGCACGCCACTATAATGGCGGTAAGTCCCCTCTTTGAGGAGTGGCTGGAGAGGCGCCACGGCGCCCTCACCTTCCGCCTGACGCAGGTCCTCACCGGACATGGTTGTTTCGGGAGGTTCCTGCACCTAATCGGGCGGGAGGAAACGCCCGGGTGTCACCACTGCGAGGATCGACCGGAGGACACGGTGGAGCACACTGTGCAGGTCTGCTCCGCTTGGGCGGAGCAACGCCGTGTCCTCGTAGCGGCGATCGGCGGCGGCGACCTCTCGCGTCCGGCCCTGGTTCAATCCATGGTCCGGAGCGAGACGGAATGGGACGCCGTCACCTCCTTCTGCGAAGCAGTCATGCTAGCGAAGGAGGTGGCGGGACGTGAGAGGGAGAGAACCTCACGTCCCAGCCGCCGCGGGAGACGCACCGGGCGTCGGGGGCCACGTGGTGGCCCCCGGCCACCGTAGACGCGGGCCTGTGGACGGTGAGCTATGGGCTAGCTCGCCGTCCGTCCGTCTTATGACGACAGGCCGTGTCGACGGCGCGTTCGTGTTCCACGCGCGCCTCAAAGAGAGTCAGCAAACAGGAAGGGGTCCGTAAGGGCCGACGCCTGCCAGGGTTGCGGGACTGTTCGAAAGAGATACCGCGGCCCTGGAACACAAAGGGCAAAGGAAGGAACATGGATGGGTTTTAGTCAGTACAAGTCTGACACTCCCTCCTGCTCAGCCCAGAGCGGGAGGGGTCATTTGATGATTTCCCATCGATAAAAAAAAAAAAAAAAAAAAAAAAAAATAGTATGAGTCATCTTCATTACAACAGGCAGAAAATAGCATAAATAATTGAATGATCATACACATTGGCAGTAAAACAATTCTATTTAAAGACAAATATTATTATTCATTCATTATAACATGCAACTGTTTATTTAATAAAACAATTGTCATATATAGCTATGTAGGGTCTAGTTTTGCTGTACAACTTTATTGAACATATAATAAAGATGTAACATGTAGGTAGATTGACATTGTTTTTGTACACTCAGTTTGTAAGACAGCTCCCTAGCTGAATAAATGATTCCTATCAATTAATGTGTTTTTATGGACAATCAGGACATAATAGTGGCGACGTTTAGGAAAAAGTGTTAAAATGAGTGCTAAAGCAGTGAAATTTGATCAATTCAACCCGCAAACAGACAATTGGGAGATATATCTCGATCGTTTAAAATTTTGTTTCGAGGCGAATGGCGTCACGGACGATACATCGAAAAGAGCTAATTTCTTTTCAATTTGTGGTGCGCGAGTGTTTGAGACTGTACTTGCATTAATAACGCCGAGAAGAGCCTCCGATGTGACTTTTGCTGAAATAGAAACAATTCTAACCAAACATTTTAGCCCGAAACCCAATGAGATTTCGGTATCGTTCAAGTTTTATAAGTGCGATCAAAAACAAGACGAATCAGCTGCGGACTACATCGCTAACATTAGAAAACTCAGTTCGTGGTGTAACTTTACTGATTTAGAACGAATGCTGCGGGATAGACTGGTGTGTGGTATGCGAGACGCTAAATTACAATATGAACTTTTGAAGAAGGACAATTTACGCTATCAGGATGTGGTGGACGCGATGTTTACGTATGAAAGTGCGGGCAAGGACGCTCGTATGATGCAGGACGCGGCCGGCACGTTGCCGCCGAACGCCGGCGCCGCCGTTGCTACATCGACGCCGGGCGCCGAGCCGATGGACATCAATGCGGTTCAATCTAAGTCCAATGTTCGATTGTGTTATCGCTGTGGCAGCCGACACGCCGGAGAATGCCGGTTTGCGAATGCCGTATGCCGCTTTTGTAAGAAAAAGGGACATTTAGAGAAGGTCTGCATAAGCAAAAAGAAGAGTGATAATCGAAACATTAACTTCACTGACGAGGAATACTGTTTGAATGGAGTGTATTGTGTACAAAGCAACAGCCGCGTACCGCCGTACGAAGTGGAGGTGTCGCTAGCCGATACGCCGGTTCGCATGCAAGTGGACACTGGAGCTAGTTTTTCGATTGTTAATGAAGTCACGTGGCGTACTTTGCGCACACGCCTGCCTTGCACCGGGTTACTGCCCGCGAATGTGACGCTGCGCACCTGGACGGAGACGCCGGTTCAGCTTTTAGGGCAGGCAACGCTGCCTGTGCTATACAAGAACTTGAACCGCGAGTTGAACTTTTTCGTTGCTAAAGGAAATGGGCCTAACCTGCTGGGACGTGATTGGTTAGGTCCACTCGGCATAACAATGAACAACATCAATCTCATCACAAGCACGACTGACCTCGAGATGATACGAGTGATAGAAAAACATGAGGAAGTATTCCGGGATGGACTAGGTACCTACAGTGGTCACCCAGTGGCGATACATGTGAAGAAAGGAATGACACCAAGGTTCCTAAAAGCTCGACCGGTCCCATACGCCATCAAAGAAAGAGTTGAAAATGAAATTGATAGACTTGAAAGCGAAGGGGTACTGCGCCCGATTTCTTATTCTGAATGGGCAACACCGGTAGTACCAATTATAAAAAAGTCTGGCGATGTCAGATTATGCGGTGACTACCGTAGCACAGTCAATGAAGCGACTGAGTCGGATACTTATCCGATGCCAACAGCAAATGAAGTTTTTGCTACCGTAGCTGGAGGAAGATTCTTTACAACACTGGATTTAGAACGAGCTTATACACAGGTGGTGGTGAATGAAGATACATCCAGATTATTGACCTTAAACACATGCAAAGGATTGTACACCGTACACCGATTAGCATTTGGAGTAAAAGCATGCCCGGGAATTTTTCAACGTTTGATGAGTTCCTTACTGGCAGGCATCGGTGGAGTTTCGGTACTAATCGATGACATCATCGTATGCGGTCGCACAATGCCGGAGATGCAGGAGAGACTCGATGCAGTGTTGGATAGAATAAAACGAGCCGGGCTGCGACTGAATAAAGGAAAATGCAGGTTCGCTAAAACCCAAGTTGAATTCCTAGGGTTCATCATCGATTCGGAAGGCATTCATCCCGCACCCAGTAAAGTAGAATCTATCGTTAATACTCCGGAGCCCAAAAACAAACGCGAACTGCAGGCATTTTTGGGACTGTATAATTTCTATGAGAGATTCGTGCCACACAAGGCGACTCTGCTAGAACCACTACATAGGCTTTTGGAGACAAGTCAGATATGGAAATGGACAGAAAAGGAACAGAGCGCGTTTGAAATGGCTAAACGTTTTATTACATTTGACCTGACATTGGTACACTATGACCTTAAAAAACCGCTTGTACTTACATGCGATAGTTCGGAATATGGAGTCGGGGCAGTTTTAGCACACGAGATCGGTAAGGATCAGGAACGCCCCATAGCCATGGCTTCAAGGACACTACATACACATGAACGGAGATACTCGCAGCTGGATAAAGAGGCAGCAGCTATTATGTTCGGCATCACGAAATTCCATAATTACCTCACGGGTAGACATTTTCGAATAGTGACAGATCACAAACCACTTCTTGGAATATTTGACCCAAAGAAACCTATGCCTAACATGCTGTCACCAAGGTTAACAAGGATTGCCATTGCACTGACATCACATAGCTATGAGATAATTTATAAACCTGGAGCGATCCTGGGGAATGCGGACAGTTTAAGTCGCTGGCCAGAGCCGGTGCCGGATCAGCCGGAGTCACAGATCGGTGAAATTTTGTTAATGGCAGAAACACCCGAAGACTTTCCGTATGATGTAGAAAACATCGCTTCAGAAACAAAGCGAGACAAATTATTATCTCAAGTCCAGTACCACGTTCAGCGCGGATGGCCCGCCAAAGTGACTAATAGCGAATTACGCCTGTTTTGGTTGAATCGATTAGAATTATCACTTCAAGATGACTGTATACTACTAGGACATCGTGTAGTAATACCAAAGACGCTGCGCCAAGCAGTATTAAAAATGATACACAGGACACATACAGGAATTGTACAAACAAAGGCATTAGCCAGAAGTTATGTGTGGTGGCCAGGGCTTAATGACGACATCGAAACTTTGGTGAGCGGATGCGCTAAATGCCTTGAACACCGGCACATGCCCCCAAAGACCAAACATGAATGGATAACACCAACAAGACCATGGTCAAGAATTCACATCGACTTCGCTGGACCTTTTCACAACAAATACTTTTTGATAATTGTTGATGCTTACTCCCGTTGGCCTGAGTTATTTATGGTCAACAATACTACATCGGCCACAGTTATACGACTTTTAAGAACAGTATTTGCTACTCATGGGCTTTGTGAGGTGTTAGTATCAGACAACGGTACTTCATTTGTGTCAAATGATATGAAACAGTTTTTACAAGCCAACAATATTCGGCATATTACCACAGCACCCTATCACCCTGCCACCAACGGATTAGCGGAAAGAATGGTGCAAACTATCAAAGATAAATTGCGAAAAATGGATGATTTGACATGGGATATCAGAATACCAAATCTATTATTGGGTCTTCGTTCTACTCCGTGTACTACGAACAATAAAACACCAGCAGAGCTATTGATGAACAGACGTTTGCGGACATTATTAGACACAATACATCCAAATAACCTGCAATACAAACGAACAGAGAACCAGATTAAGGACAATAACGAGAAGAGAACTAGAGAGAAAAATGTCGGTCAGAATGTAATGTACCGGAATTATAGCAACTCAGGTTCTAGATGGTTACCAGGCAGGGTAATTAATAAAAGCGGTCCATCAAGCTACCGAATTGAAACTGACGATGGTACAGTGGTCAATCGTCACGTGGATCAATTATATAAGAAAACTCCTACAGAACCAAGATCGAAGGAGGGACAGGGAGGAGATACAGCTGACAATACAACCACGACACCTGGAGAGCTGGAAGATATATTTGGAGATAAAGATGAAGACATGAGAGAGACGCTAGAATCTGAAGAAATAATTGAGATTCCTGATGCTGATCAGTGGGCCGATATTTTAGGGATACCAACAGTGGATAGTCCCCATGATATGGCAGGGAAAATTAGGAACAAGTGTAATGAGCGTGCTAAAACCCCTTATCAGAGACCTCATCATTCTAAGGATAGTCAGCTCTATTTGTACTAATTGATTTTGTAAATTATTATGTTGTCTTGTTAAAATCAGAAAGTTAAGTTGATTGTTAGAGTAACAGTTAAATTAAAACTAGGATTATTTCAGTTTATTGTTTAATCATTGTATACATTTACTGAGAGGGGAGGTATGTCATATATAGCTATGTAGGGTCTAGTTTTGCTGTACAACTTTATTGAACATATAATAAAGATGTAACATGTAGGTAGATTGACATTGTTTTTGTACACTCAGTTTGTAAGACAGCTCCCTAGCTGAATAAATGATTCCTATCAATTAATGTGTTTTTATGGACAATCAGGACATAATAACAATCCTGTAATAAATTATTGATTGAATAATCAATAATTAGCAGGTAATAAGTTCATAGTATTAGTTGGTAAAATTTATTGGCAGTTAGGAACTAAAAGTTTGAAGACTCACAATGCAAGATACTGGTAGAAAATGCTGTTAAATTTAGCTAGTGGATAATGTTTTTAATAAATTAATGAATACATGCATTTTTAGTTATTTCATTTTCTCATTTAAGAACTCACTGCAATGCAATTCCTGCATATCATAAAAAATCCTCTTAGATAGCAAAGCCCAAGTCCAAGGCTTCAATTGTTTGGCTTCTGATTCTTACCAAGATTTGAACTTTTGATGTAAAATAATTTATCAGCCCCTAAGACCATGGCATGACCCTCTCTGACCTTTAAGGCTTTAAGGCTGCCATTGTGTTTGTCTCAAAGTATGATTTATAAGAATCCATCATCAATGATGGATATGTCTAAAGAGCTTCAACATTTTTTTTTTATGTAATAATTATCATCAACACTGATAAAGAAGTCAATGGAACAATAACTTATCCAGAAGTATTTATAAATAAACAAATTGTTGCGACTAAAAGATAATATTGTATGCCCACTAATTAAGTGCAACTCAATGTATAGACGTCATAATTAAACGCGAACATGAATGAGACTTGAGCCAAACTATGTTAGATGCTGTAAATAAATGTTAAACCTAGATATGCATTGAGCATAACTGCTGGTCGATTTCAAAACACTGAAACGTCGACCTTCGGAAGACTTTTCGCAATAATAACTAAATAATTAAATATCAACCGAACACGTACCCTTCTCCTGGTTGCAGAAGGCACGCACAGATAAACTATATAATAAACTGCTTTCTCGATGCTCTCACTACTTCAAGACATGAACTAAGCAGGTAACGTCTACAGCCTGAAAAATCAATAACACAACCCGGAGCTTATTCGCCCGTTCCTTTTTCATCACAGTTACAACAAATATCAACATTGCGCAAACTTACCTCTCCACAGGTTTGAAGGGACGATCTTCGGGAACCCAGGCTTAACGTTAATTGCTCGCAATGATTCAGAATACTATTTTTATTTATTTATTTTTCACCACAAGTTACAACAAAGCAGACTGACAATCATCTGACTTGACAGACGTTTGACATTTACGACTCGTTACACGAAATGAAAGTTCGGTTGCCATAACCACGTTTCGTTTCAAATGCTTCCATAAAATAACATCCTTTTATTTAGCTTCTTGAAGTAATCCATAAATTCGTCACCTGCCTAGCCTTTTCCCAAATAAATTAGGGTCAGTTTCATGGCTACATGTGTTAAAAAAAATGTTTATTTACTTTGCTAGTAGTTTCTACACTTTAGACACCACTGCTTAACGGTTAAGGGAAACATTGTGAGGAGAAACCCTGGACTTCGGCTCTGAAATCGCCAACCTGCGTTATGCAAGCTTGGTGATCAAGCTTATTTATACCTTAACGTATCTATGAGAAGTTTCCTTAGTCCTGATATTCTAGAATTCTTGATATTACAGGCAACAAAAAAAACTTTGCTCTAACAAAATGAGTAGACTGAAGTATTCCTTGATTGGAATTGTTGAGTCTTTGCACAAATTCAAGTTTGCTTTTCAATGTCATCGTATCAAAAGCTATGGTAGTTGAAACTTCCAGGATATTGAATTAATTCAAATTGAAACTGCTGTGTTTATGTTCCTTGATTTTATACCCGTCTGTATCCTAATTTATTTCATGCATGCAACTTGTCTTCTTTCAAAATTCGTCATCTGCTTTCAGTATTCACCTCCTTTCAAGCCATACATCATCATTAAAATCAAACATTTTTAATGTCATCACCAGTAAAAACGATTTTGATTTTGCTAGACTGTTGGGTGTTTAGTGAAAGACGAAAGTATGCTCCTGTAAGTCTGAATTATTATTAAAGTCTGTTTGGTTTAAACATACTGTAACCCAAACACATTCACGTGTTTTTATTTTAAATATACTTTAAAAAGTGAAAAACTGACTACAAAAAATATTAAGAAAAAAAATTAATGTAGTTTAAATTTATTTGAGGTACTTAGAATTTGAAATTTATTTTGTGCACTAATTGTCGTAAACAGAAATAATATCATTCCACTAGGAACAATAGTTATTAGACACAATCATAATGGTCTTAAAATAAAATATTTACGTTTACGCATTTCTTTTCTTCCTATATGTACCTAATCAATCCATCTATTCATCTATTTCTTTAAGGTGGATGCGCAAGGGTAGCCCGCGAAATTTAAATTTTCTTACGTTTATTGCAATTTGCAGGTCAGTGTCAGGTTGTATGTTGATGAAAATATGAATCGCGCCAGTAACACGTATGGAGTTACAGAATTATAATCATTCAAATCATCAATATAGCTCTACAAGTTCATATAATCACATTCAATAGCTATTTCATGAAAAAATCACTCTGAGATTATATGAACTTGGAGGGTTGTACTGATGATTTGAATGATTATAATTCTGTAACTCCATAAGTGTTACTGGTGCGATTCATATTTTCATCAACATACAACCTGAAACTGACCTGCAAATTGCAATAAACGTAAGAAAATTTAAATTTCGCGGGCTACCCTTGCGCATCCACCTTAATTTTCAATTGAAAGTTGCACGATACAACCTTTCATAGTAAATTGAATAAATACCTTCATTAATTCTGGGGAAATTATGTTGATCGGCAACTCTGGCCGTTCTTCCGATAACAATGTCTTGTCACTTTCCAACGTCATAACTTTGACGGTAGAAGAAATGAGACAAACATATTATTTTGACAGATGACATAATTTAAGTATCCGTTTCAAAGCTACAACTTTTAGGTGGAAGCGCAAGGGTAGTCCGCGAAATTTAAATTTTCTTAAGTTTATTGCAATTTGCAGGTCAGTGTCAGGTTGTAAGTTGATGAAAATAGGAATCGCGAAAGTAACACGTATGGAGTTACAGAATTATACTCATTCAAATCATCAATACAGCCCTCCAAGTTCATATAACCCCATTCAATAGCTATTTCATGAAAAAGTCACTCAGTCGGATTATAAGAACTTGGAGGGTTGTATTGATGATTTAAATGATTATAATTCTATAACTCCATACATGTTACTGGCGCGATTCATATTTTCATCAACATACAACCTGACTATCTGGTCTGTGAACCTGACACTGACTTGTAAATTGCAATAAACGTAAGAAAATTTAAATTTCGCGGGCTACCCTTGCGCAACCACCTTAAATTCGTAACTGGCTACGTTTTTCTGAGTTGTTACTATGACACTGCTCCTCTAGTACAACTACAATATAACCTCATTGGACTAAGGGGGCAAAACAGACACACGATACGATATCGTGTCACAATACGACGCCCGTCTTGTTGAATTCTACGTGCTACGTAAAATATCTGTTCGCAAGAGGTTCGTGCCATGGCCTCGGCAGCGCCAGCGCAGGATAGCATCGTCAGTTTTCAGGATTCGACGTCTTATCGTGTGTATGTATTTTGGCCCAAAAAGATAAATAAAACACAATTTAAGGAAAAAAAAATATTCTAAAACTTATTTTAGCATCACGTGAATCTAATTCAGTGCTCCGCCATGACAGTAACAAGGATTCTCAAATAGATGGTTCCATTTCCAACCAAATTAAATTAAGATTTTTGTTTTACTGTGCAGCTTCGTATCTTTTCGAGACGTCTCCCCAGTTGGCGATGTCGAATATTGCCTTTACGTAGTCGGCCCTCACGTTTTTGTATTGCAGGTAGTAGGCATGTTCCCAAACGTCGATGCCGAATAGGGGGACGAGACCTGGAACGAAGAATAAGCAATTACAACTAATTGTAAGGCTGCATGGTAGTGGCCTGTGGACGGTGAGCTATGGGCTAGCTCGCCTTCCGTCCGTCTTATGACGACAGGCCGTGTCGACGGCGCGTTCGTGTTCCACGCGCGCCTCAAAGAGAGTCAGCAAACTGGAAGGGGTCTGTAAGGACCGATGCCTGCCAGGGTTGCGGGGCTGTTCGAAAGAGATACCGCGGCCTTGGAACACAAAGGGCAAAAGAAGGAACATGGATGGGTTTAAAAGTAAAAGTCTGACACTCCCTCCTGCTCAGCCCAGAGCGGGAGGAGTTATTTAATGATTTCCTATCCGAAAAAAAAAAAGGCTGCATGGTACCTAGTCCCAGCACTATCCTGCAATTGATAGCTTTCAGAGCAGACAACCCGCTAGTGTGGGCGCAAACACATCATACCCGATCCGTTTTAGTTATTAAGTACTAACACAAGCTAAGTAATAATGTTACTAACACAGTGAACCTCTCTAAAGTAGACTTTACTACATAACTATAATACTACATACTTTGCTACATAATTATAATAAATTATGTTCCCACAACTGGGACACATGTCACACAGGCTACTTTGTGAGGGGAAGTGTGCCGTAACACACCATATAGGCACAGTGGGTGTTTGTTGGTGGTAGGATGTGCCGTGCCGGTTCCTAGCTGGTTCACAATTTTTTCCCTTCGCCGTTTTGGGAGCAAGGGTGATGAAATACACAATACGACACGACACGACGCCGACAACGTTACGTGTATTTAGTTATAGTTTAATAAGGTTATTAATACAGGGTGTTTCACGAAGCCGTCAACCAAGCATTATGTACATCAAACTAAGTAACTTTATGCAAAAATTATTGCTCGGAAACTTTTTTTTATGGTTGAAAAATCAAGTTTTACGGTGGGACTCAATGTAACGCACCCAAAACATTGTGCTGATGAATGGATGGAGTAGTACGGGGGCCATGGAGGTGTTTAAAGTAAAATTCTTACGTTAAAAACATATATTAAAAAAAAACTTGTGAAAAATTTGAACTTGACCCCCAATATCTCCGTAACTAGAAGATTCCCAGGTATGGCCTAGAACAAGAAAACGATCGCAATAACGGAGAGTACAAGTGCCTTTCGGCTTCTTGAAGGGTCTTGTTACACCCTTTAAGTATTAGTTATTTATAAACATATTAATTACATTTTTAAATATTCCAATAAAAAACGATATATTCAAAAAAAAAAACATGAAGCATTGGGAAGAGGGTCCGAGCTACCGGTGGCCGGTGCTCGGCTCTTGATAGAGAAACCTCCTAAAAATACGTGCCGTGTCGAGAAGTAGGTACTGCTTTCTGAATCAAGCCCTTGATCCAGCTGCCAAGCGAGAGCCTCCTCAAATGTTGGTCGAGGCTATTGGCTATTAAGCGATTGGCCGACAAAACCATCGGCACAATGACTGCTGTACTCACGTCCCACATGTCTACAACCTCGCGAGATAATCTAGATGTATTAGTTTATTCTTATTGAAGGTTATTTTGTGTATTTTATCTATGGGCCTCAGTTGCCTGACAATAAAATGTTGCTGGCTGGGTTAAGCTCATGATCTTAGTAAAATCGCTACCATTATTCTGACTCTGAACTCTTCCTCCCCTATTGTAGACAAAGTTTCAAGCTTTCAAGTAGAATGTCTGTTTGTTTGAGTATAATAAAATAGGTCTCAATAAATCTTTTTTACCAGTGGTGGCTTGCAGTGGGTCCTGGTTTTGGCAGGTGGCAATCTGAAGTCTCTTCGTTTGTTTGTTGTAGCCCAGCCAACCCCAGCCAGAACCTTGGACGCCCACGGATGACGCTGCCAGCTGGTTCTTCATGTTATCCCATGATCCGAAGTCCCTTAAAATTGATTTAATCATTTTAGAAAATATTTCGAGCTCATTTCAAGATATGCTGCGCCTAACTCAAATAAATTGGGATAAGGGCAAAACAATGGAGGTTATTATGAATGTAGCTAGCCGGTCACTCTTCATTATTTTAAAATTGGTTAAACTGGTAGCCTACCATGACTTCTTAAAGCAGGAGTAATTCCAGTATGGGAAAGAAATGGCGCTAGACGACCTGTATAGCTCTGTTGCAACCAAATGCCTTGTAAGAGGCATACTTCCAAACTTTTGGTTGTAAAATAAAGTGTGAACAACTGAAAATGCTTATTTTGCAAATCTATACATTTATAATTCAAAGTCCTGACTGATATAGCAACGCATAGCCCAAACCGCTGGTCCTAGAGACATGAAATTTGGAAGGTGTATTCTTTGTGAAGACTAGATATCCACTAATGAAGGGTTTTTTGTAATTCCACCCCTAAGAGGGTGAAATGGGGGTTGAATGTTCATGAAACTTTATATTCTCTGGGTAGCCTTGCGATACTTGGACTATTTTCAGTTCGTATATTCAATGAGAGCGCATATCGCGGCTTCTAAAAAAAAAAAAAACATTTGGTTCATGTCGGCCGCGCGGGCGAAGCCACGGGCAGTAGCTAGTCTATACAAATAAATACAACTGAAGTGTCTGTTTCTAATATTAAAGTAACAGCTTCTTACTGAATTCAAATGAAAATATATACGGCACGTCGCCGGCACTTATAACAAAAACACTTTTTTTCGTCTGTCTTTCGGTCTGTCTGTCTGTTTGTTCCGGCTAATCTCCGAAACGGCTGGACCGATTTTGACGGGACTTTTACTGGGAGATAGCTGATATTATAAGGTCTAACATAGGCTACTCTTATTCTAGAAAAATAATTAGGGTTTCGTGCAAAAAATTAAAACCCTTGAAATTGGAAACTAAATCCAATTCAAAAAGGGAACAAGTTTTTTATAATAATAATTTCACGCGAACGAATGTCTTGGCAACAGCTAGTTAGTATTTAGAACACTGTCTGTTGAACCTTATTAACACCTTCACCGATACAGAACAAGCAGACACCAGAAATTTGATTATTTTTATGAGTATAGCCATTTAGAGTCTAAAAAGGTGTAAATGATGTTATCACAAATTGTTAGTCATTGTGATTCACAATGACTCTAACAACATCATTGGTTAAAGTAACAACTGTACCTTACCTATTGCTAGTGGACGAAAAAGTCTATGATTTAAATGGTCAGCTAAATATTGAAGATTTAGTCAGCTTCAAAATGTTTTCTTTCAGTAAATGAAGTTAGTGGAGATGCTACTAGTGGCCAAAAAGTTTAAGGAATAATTATAAAAATAATTTCTGATTGGACTTGCCAATTTTTAAATAGCAAAAATTTAACTACTTCTCAATGGCAATGACATGCATACTATATTTTCAGTTGTATTCAAAATATAAATAGTCACATGAATATTATTGATTACTGCTAATTATCATAACATATCAGGTACTTCATATGACATACCAAGTTTATCTCAACAATAGGTTAATTGGCCAAACTACTATGCAGGTTATCTCAATCATTGACGCAAAGCGGTAATTTCCACAAATTAAAAAGCAAACAATACAAAATTAGTGTAAACAAACTCAAGCCAAACTGATAAACATAATTATAGTAATCACTGTTACATATTTAATCACTGTTACATATTTAATCACTGTTACATATTTAACATTGACAGTATCAGTCAGTAAAGCAAGCATAGAAACAACACTGATTAATGATCTGACAAACAATAATGAGTGTTGATATTACCAACAGCAAACAGATTTTGCATAGACAAACTGTCCAAATTATCATATCTGAAACTCAATTCTCATCCTTAATATGTCTCTTAATCACAAAACTACAATCACTATCAAATACCTTAAAAATGTAGGTAAGTTACTTTTTTAGATTTAGATGAACTAAAATGTAAGACAAAAAATACAGTGCATTGCCTCTCTAATGTTGGTAGAATCAGCTCTAAGTTTAAGAAAATAAGATATAAGTACATACGGTTGAATTAAAAGAGCCAAATACCACCCAAAAACCAAACATGCAAGTAGTAAATTTAATTTGAATTACTTCTCAACAGCCTGTTTGAGGGGACCAGAAGGCTTCCCACCTTTGGGGGAGAGGTTCTGCCAGAAAATGGTGTGGTTGATGTGACCACCACCATTGAACTTCAGCCCTGGTGCCAGACTGATGACTGTGCTGATGTCACCTGAAGATATGGTCATAGACAATTTAGAATTTCACAATTTTTTCATCAAGTTCAAGTTCAAGTTTTCATACTCTGTCAGATTGTCACCTGGTTTCTGAAAGCTAAATCCAGTTTATAATTAGTTAATTAAAAGGCCAATTTGTAATTTAAAATGTTCCACATCTAGTCACAACACAATCACAATTCAATCAATGAAAACAAAAAAGAATGGAAATAAGAAGTACTTTTTACAGAGTAAGACTGAGATTAGAATGTGAACATACTTCAAATTACGGGAATTGCCCCCCTGAAGTCAGTCAAGGGAATTGAGTTATAATAATATAGTAAGTTGAATTAGAAGAATATTAAACATTAAATGGCTTTTCAGAAACCAGAGATCATTCTGCTAGAAATATAGATCTAAAAAAAATGATCTTGCAAAATACAGTAGGCGCAATTACCATGAAATGAAGATACTAGTACAGATACATAAGGTACCCACAAGTTTAAAATTAAGTTCTAGGCAAAACCTGTTAATAATTGCAAAATACTAAAAACTCTCAATAAAATGAAAATAAAATCTCTTTACTTGTTAACAGCCTGCTTTAGAGCTTCAGAAGGGCAACTTTGAGATGGAGTAAGGCTCGGCCACAGAATAGAATGGTTGATATGACCTCCTTTGTTAAACTTTACTAAACTGTGGAGCCCTAATATCATATCCGTGTCTGCTGCTAAAGTATAATAAAACAATGTGAAGATGAGTGTCTATGAATAACTGGTCACTAAAGCTAAATTAGCACATGTTCCCACTGCTGGGACACACACCTCCACTCTGTGTGAGTGTGGTATGTCACATGTCTTTGAATTTATGGTTTCATTTTTTTTTTTTTTTCTTACAGTTTTGAAAGCAATGGCGTTGAAATAAATCCCAGAAAGTGCTTACTTGGGTTTAAACTCACAACCTACTAGAACTAGTAAATTCGTGCCAATATCACTTGGTCACCACAGCTCACAATGACTTCATACTTTTGGAGAGTTGGTAAGTTTAAAAAATTAAAAGGTTATTAGCTAAATATCTTCAAAACTGTAACTAGTTACCTTTAGCCTGTGCCTGAGCCAGCTTCTCCTCAGCAGCATTGAGATTGTTGATGTATGTGGCATGATGTTTGCTGTGGTGCAAGCTCATGATCTCCCGGCTGATCACAGGCTCCAAAGCACTGTACTCATAGGGCAACTCCGGGAGAGTGTGCTTCATGCGAGTCGCGCCCGCAGACCAGCTGGGAACAGTTCAACGAGGTCAAATCAATAATACTCTATGACAATTTACTACAGTAACCGGCCGGTCGGAGCAATGTTCGTTTTATGTAATTAAGTCATTCAATTTAATAAAACGCTGCATTAAGCGTTTTATCAAATTGAATGACTATAATGATTAAGAAATGGCTCAGACGAGCACCTTTGTAAAGCAAATAATAATTTATGCAGAAGAAAAATGGTCATAATCGTGGTCTAAAATCATGTGAAAACTCATGATTTGTCGGTAGTTCTGAATTATTTAGAAGATACTTACAGCGTAAGCCGGCGAGTAAACATTATGAAAGGCAGTAAAAGAAATGCACAAGTCACTTTAAATAAAGTTACCGGCAAACGATTACTCGATACCGATACAATATATTTATCAAAATGCAGAATTATGCAACAACGCAGTACAATTCTTTTCTGCCAGACACCCTATCTGACAAATGACACATGTCAACATTCAACAATGACATGAAAATCGCAGAAAATTCACCATGCACATGTCAAAATATTCACCGTTATTTTCATTTCGGCAATACACATTGGGTATCTCTATCTCTTTCAAACACATGCAGACATTCAAAGCTGAGTTCTTCATTCTCGTAGACAGAGAAAACTAGTTTTCTCTAGTAGACAGAGAAAACTAGTTTTCTCTGTCTACGTTCATTCTACTCAGATGTATGCCTCACATTGACGTTCCGTTGTACTGGAACGCGACTGCTAGAAAACATAAAGTACTTCTTTCTTTTTTTTTTTTACGGAGTTCCAGACATTCTCGATCATCGATAACCAATATTTGGTCTTTGAAATATCAGTAAACTGATAAATATCTTTTGCGTTGATTCCGACACTTTCGCTTGTTTAAATTATTTTAAAACTCTTCAGCAGAATACTAGATACTTTCCTAGATTCTGTGATAAATTGATAATTATGTCTGTCTGGTTTCGGCCTCGCTTCGGCTTTTACCATCAACTCACCAATACCAACCGATTAGGTAGGTACCTGCCGCGAGGTTGCTGTTTGCCGACAGCCGCGACGCTACGTCACGTAGTCGTCGAAAATTTCATTAGTGTGTGTAGACGAGCCGTGTGCACGTGAGCCCGGCTTGTGTTCGTGTGCTTAGTGTTTCTAATGTGCTTATTGTTACGAGACGACGAACGTACGACAGTGCTGTGAAGTTTTTGCCGATATTTATTGTGATCACATGAATTGCTTCTTTATTTTTCTTCAAAATTAAACTTTTATCAGTAAATTAAGTGTAAAGTCAAATAATTAGACGTAGTCCAAGTGTTTCTAGCGTAGTGTGGACATTGCTATAATAAGCGGTGCATTTGTTTATTTATAGACAGTCGCAATTTGCAGTCATGTAATTATTCCTGTGGCGCTAAAATGTCTCAGAAGGATACTGCGATACATTTGTTAGCCGGAGGGTGAGTACTGCGCCCAGGGAGGTCGGCGATATGATAAACACCGTTATTTTAGTGCGATAACATGCCATAAATCTTTATCATAATCTGGATGGCTACAGAACTCACAAGTATTGGCACATGTGGATTGTGGCGAGACGTTGTTTACGCCAGCGTTTTCACTGTGCCTACGCGTGGCACACAATCTACACAAACATCTAAGCATTTTAAAAATTTTGATCATATTATTCATAAACTGTAAATGCAAGCCAAGTTTCATGTTGACTCTTGAATTATCTTCAAAAACATTGTCACGTTAGTTTTCAGTCATTCAATCTCATATGTTACATAAATGCAGATGGCAAAGCACCTTGAAAATGTAGATAACACACCGTAATACAATACCTAGTACCTACCATGGTACTATGTTGTTGTTGCTAGCATTTACTACATAAGTAATAAGTAAGCATCTACTTTATGAAACCAGATGAAATCTTTGCTGTTAAAAATATAAATGCCTTACTCTGACCAAAAAATATACTAAACTATCTTAAATACAATGTACATATTTCATAATACTAATTGACAGTTACATTAACCTCCATCAATTAACTTACACAATCTTTCATCAGAGGTTTTGTTTACTATAGGAACACAACAACTTTTATTTAAGAAGAATGAGCAAAATTCACACATTTCACACATTTTGTACCCATCACTGATACTGAAGAAAAACCTAGATCAGACTAACAAACCATTTTTTTATTTAAAGTAATCTAAAATGTTAACAAAATAAATTCGCTCAAAACATTTATTTACAAAAAAATGTGTTTATTTCATCCAATGACAATATTATTACGTTTGGAATCACCATTTATTTACCTAATTTAGTTGAGCATAACTTTATTTCATAAGAATCATCAAATTCCATAACACTTATGTTTATTTTGTAAGACTATGGTGCTAGCTAAGCTTACTTATTAAATTTTATATAACTGTTCTTGTTTCTGAAAGTATGATCGAGTTTGTATAATTTGTTTTTATTAATTGTTTTCATTGGTTGATAGTTTAAAAGTAACAACCAATCATGAACCTTGAACTTGAGATTGAAAAAGTAGAAAAATTAAATGACCATGTTCATCATGATGTTACTATAGCAGGCAAGGAATAGTGTTTAAAAGCAGTAATTTAGTGGTGTGACTGTTGGACTGCCAAGACATAAGTCTTGAGTTTGAACCCAAGGCACCTCTGATTTTTTAGATTCATGTGCATATTGTATGATTATCAGTAGCTTCGGTGAAGGAACATGAGTATGTAAACCAAACCAGCATGCCTGAGAGATATTTCTCGACAGCATGTAAAGCCAAGTCAGAGGCCCATGGGCAGCATAAAAACTCTTACACCATTTGGTTATACACTAAAAAAAAAATGGTGAGAGACATGTCTTCAGAGGGCATTAAATCATCAGTAGCAGCCTTGTTTGACCCAATGCTGAGAATGAGTCTCCTCCCTTTTGTGCCATGGTCAGTGCAAGTCTCATCCCAAGTCTCTCCTGCGATCTTCTGTTCTGCAAATTCCACTATATGATAATTTAATAATGTTTATTCCGTAAATTAGTTTTTACAATCAATTTTTATTTTTTTAATAGCCTAGCTGCCACACTGATGGGCAAAGGCCAAGTCCTTCCAGGAATTTTTATCCTGCGCTTCCTGGGACCAACCCTCACGGTACGCGTTCAGGTCGTTTCGCCACCTCTTTCTGGGTCGGCCTCGGTGGTGCCAGCCATCTTTTGGCAATCCTTGTGTGGAGACTTACCCTGTCATCGTCGTGCATGCGGCTGACTTGACTCGCCCAATTCAATTTCAGCCTGGCAGCCTTTTTGACAATATCCATTATACCCGTTTTTGGAACGCAGCGTGTTGTTTCGTACTCTCATCTTGTTTTTGTATGCCCAAAAAGCTGTTCCATTACCCTTTGCCAAACTGCAACACGGAATTTCTGCAACTCGATTACCGACTTGGTTGAAGCACCATAGGTTAAGACACTTAAAACATTTAAAAAAATAGAAAATAAATGAGATTGTTCTCTTAAACATAATAATTCTCTTTTCAGAGTGGCTGGCACAGCTGGAGCTGTGGTAACATGTCCTTTAGAAGTAGTTAAGACTCGTCTTCAGTCCTCGAAGGGTCTTGGGATATCACCACCTTCTCAACCACCACCTTCTGATAGCACTAACAATGCCAGGAAAATCTGCTCCAAGATTCCTAAACATCAGGTATGATTAATTTTAAAACAAGTATTTTTTATTTATTTTTATATAATGGGACACACTGGATACATAAAACGTTTTGAGAGATTAGAGAACTAGGCATACAAGAATCTTTTATATTTGACAAAAATAATAATAAACATAGCAGATAACTGATGGATCTACTGAAGGTAACAGAAACCTTCAGTAGCGCCATCAGGATGGAATTTGGTGTGGACAAATGTGCAGTCATGCATGTAAAGTGAGGGAAGATTATGGAATCCGTGGGAACTCAACTCTCGGATTCCATACACCTTAGATCCCTCTCCTCAACAGAATCCTACAAGTATTTGGGTATGTCGGAAGCATAAGGTATCAAAACTGCCGACATGAAGCAATCGTTGAGGGAGCGCTTTTTTGGCCGCCTGAATAAGGTGCTAATCAGTCTTTTGTCTGGCGGAAACAAGGTGCGCGCCTTCAACGGTTGGGTTATGCCGGTTTTGATGTATTCTTTCGGCATACTCAAATGGACTCAGACGGAACTTGATGCTCTGGATAGGAGGGTCCGCGCACTGCTGACCGCAAATCGAATGCATCACCCACGGTCGTCGGTGATGAGACTGTATATCCCGCGGAAGTGTGGGGGTCGTGGCTTCTTAAATGCTAAGACCCTGCACAACCGTGAGGTATGCAGTCTCAGGGAATATTTCCTAGAAGCCGACGTGGGGATGCACCGAGATGTGGTCTCAGTGGACAAGGGCCTCACCCCGCTCTCCCTGGCTAATGAGAACTGGCGCAAGCCTAGAGTATTAGACACTAATGACCGCAAGGAGGTATGGCAGGGCAAGGAGCTTCACGGACGCTTTTACCGGGTCCTACATGGGCCCGATGTAGACTTCTTAGCGTCCGTATCTTGGCTGCGCTTCGGTGACCTATTTGGGGAAACTGAAGGTTTTGTCTGTGCAATAATGGACGAAGTTATGATGACGAATAACTACCGGAAACACATTGTGAAGGATGGCACGGTTGACATATGTCGGGCATGCCACCGTCCGGGAGAATCGATCCGACATATTATTTCTGGGTGTTCTCGTCTGGCTAACGGAGAGTACTTGCATAGACACAACCTCGTCGCCAGGATTATCCGGCAGCAACTTGCTTTGAAGTACAGCCATGTGGAATCAGAAGTGCCATACTATAAGTATGCGCCTGACCCAGTTCTCGATAATGGTAATATCACGTTGTATTGGGATCGATCTATCGTCACTGACAGGACTATTGCTGCCAATAAGCCTGATATTGTGGTGATAGAGCGATTGGAACGTCGCGCAATGATTGTTGATATAACGGTCCCGCATGACGAGAACCTCGTGAAAGCAGAGAAAGATAAGCAGTTCAAGTATCTAGATCTGGCTCGTGAGGTTGTCGACATGTGGGACGTGAGTACAGCAGTCATTGTGCCGATAGTCGTGTCGGCAAATGGCTTAATAGCCAATAGCCTAGAACAACATCTGAGGAAGCTCTCGCTAGGCAGCTGGATCAAGGGCTTGATTCAGAAAGCAGTACTTCTGGACACGGCGCGTATTGTTAGGAGGTTCCTCTCTCAAGAGCCCTGAGCATCGGTAGCTCGGACCCTGTTCCCGATGCCGGTGGGCTCCTATTTTTTATATTTTTAAATGTTTTTTTTTATATTGTTTTATAATGAATATTTAAAAATGTAAATTATATGTGGTTAAATGAATAAAGGAAATAATAACATAGCAGATTATATATTAATATCAGGCAAATTGATTATATAATCAATTTAAATGTGATTTATCAGGGCTAGCAAATTAGTGATTATTATTTATAGATTAACAGTACAACCTGACCTAAATAATATTTTTATTTAATTTCAAAGTAGAAGAGTTTTTGGAAGGAACTATTAAGTATTGTCCAAAATAATAAGAAAGTAGGGGGGGGGGATTCAGACTAGGAAAACCAATAAGGTAAACAAATAAGTACCCACATTTTTGCAATAAGAGAAATCTTGTTCTACCTTGTATTATTGTCTGTTTGATTTCTATAGAGCTGTTCATTTTGGGGTACCTATATTTAAATTTAAAAAATATGTCATTTTCTGAAGCAAACATCCAACATTTAAACAAAGAAGCGATAAATAATGTATTCTCAATGGAAGGAATGGATGGAATCAACATAGCCCATGGCCATAATTTTACACGCCTTGAATAATCAAATTAGCCTTTTTGAGTTCACTGCTGGACTGCTTCCAATAACTTGATATTGTAGCCATGATATAATCGGTTTTGTAACAAGTACAACATTTTATAAATAAAAAAAGCTGTTCAGAATGTTACCAGATTTAAAAAAAAAAAAACATAATTGCGTTCTTGTTGTCGACACATGGTTGCAATAAAATTATACACCGGATCTGTAGACCAATATAGTTGCCATATTAGTCGACAAAAATAGCAAAGACTATAAAGTCGATCGATGACCCAATGCATCATTTATGTTTACCAAAGTCAACTGCAGTTGATCGATAAAAGTCATACTGTTTATTTTTGGCTCGTAAATTGCGTCTATCGAACTCCTTCGATAAATTTTAGTGTTTATTCTGAATGTTTATTTACAGTACCTAACTAGGCTGAATTAAGAAGATTGATATTATTAGGGTAGTTTTCCTCATGCCATGAGGTATTTTTCCATATTTATTGTTTTCTACGACTTAGGTACCACCTAGGGTAGGTTTTTTTTGTTTTTTCAATACTCACTTCACCGTTGTCATGGGGGACTTCAACGCGAAACTGGGCAAACGAGACGGAGATGAGCTGCAGGTGGGGCAATTTGGGGTTGGACGTCGGAATCACCGGGGTCACCAACTGGCTAGTTTTATGGAGAAGGAGGGCCTCTATATGATGAACTCCTTCTTCAAAAAGCGTGAGCACAGGAAGTGGACCTGGCAGAGCCCCGATGGTGCAACTAAAAATGAGATTGACTTCATCATGTCAACCAAGAAGCAAATGTTCAATGATGTCTCTGTGATCAATTCGGTGAAAACCGGGAGCGATCACCGCATGGTAAGAGGCACATTGAACATCAATATCAAGCTTGAAAGGTCTCGACTGATGAAGTCTACGCTCCGTCCTGCACAGATCCAGATCCAAAACCCCGAGAGCTTTCAGCTTGAACTCCAGAATCGTTTCGAGTGCCTAGGAAGCTCAGTGGACGAATACAACGATGGGTTCGTGGAAACTGTCCATACGACTGGGTCTAAGTTCTTCAAGACACGTCGTGCAGATAAGAACAAAAGGCTCTCTGATCATACTCTTAAGCTCATGAAGGAGCGGCGTGAGATGATCCTGCAGTCTTCAGATGAGGCGTGGAAATACCGGCAGCTCAATAGACGGATCTCTAAATCCTTGAAGAGCGACCTCCGCCGCTTTAATACCGAGCGTATTAAAGACGCAATTGAGCGGAATAAAGGCTCCAAGGTATTTGCGAGAGATCTGGCTATTGGGCAGAGCCAGCTCACGAAACTGAAGACCGACGATGGCAGGATCGTATCCGCCAAACCGGAGCTTCTGAGAGAGATCGAGAGTTTTTATGGGCAGTTGTACACGTCAACCAGTAAACCCGTAGTAGATCTAGCAAACGACCCAAGAGCTAGACTGACCCGACATTATACCGAAGACATCCCGGACGTCAGCCTGTACGAGATTAGGATGGCTCTGAAACAGCTTAAAAACAACAAGGCACCGGGTGATGATGGAATTACGGCCGAACTCCTGAAGGCGGGGGGAAAACCGGTACTTAAGGCCCTTCAGAAGCTGTTTGATTCCGTCATACTCGAGGGGAAAACGCCACAGGCATGGTGCAGGGGTGTGGTGGTACTCTTCTTCAAGAAGGGCGACAATGCCCGGCTGAAGAACTATAGGCCCATCTCACTTCTAAGCCATGTCTACAAGTTGTTTTCAAGAGTCATCACGAATCGTCTCGCGCGCAGGTTTGACGATTTTCAGCCTCCCGAACAAGCCGGATTCCGAAAAGGCTTCAGCACCGTAGATCACATACATACGCTGCGGCAGGTTATACAGAAAACCGAAGAGTATAACCTGCCTCTCTGTTTAGCGTTTGTGGACTACGAGAAAGCCTTCGATTCGATCGAGACTTGGGCTGTACTGCAGTCTCTCCAACGGTGCCAAATCGACTATCGGTACATCGAGGTGTTGAAGTGTTTGTACAAAAACGCCACCATGTCAGTCCGACTTCAGGACCAGACCTCGGAACCTATCCTTCTGCAGCGAGGTGTGAGACAGGGAGACGTCATATCTCCGAAACTGTTCACCGCTGCACTGGACGAAGTCTTCAAGGTTCTGGACTGGAGAGGGCTAGGCATCAACGTTAATGGCGAGTACATCACTCACCTTCGGTTTGCCGACGATATAGTGGTCATGGCTGAGACCATGGAGGACCTCAGTACAATGCTCGATGACCTCACTAGAGCCTCCGAAAGAGTGGGTCTTAAAATGAACATGGACAAAACCAAGGTTATGTTGAATGCCCATGTAACACCCACTCCTATCAAGATCGGATACTCTATACTCTATACTCTACAACTGTAGACGATTACGTCTACCTGGGACAAACGGTCCAGCTAGGTAGGTCTAACTTCGAGAAAGAGGTCAACCGTCGAATCCGACTCGGCTGGGCAGCGTTCGGGAAGCTGCGCGGTATCTTCTCGTCCAACTTACCGCAGTGTCTCAAGACGAAAGTCTATGACCAGTGTGTGTTGCCAGTGATTACATACGGGACCGAAACGTGGTCGCTCACAATGGGCCTCATTCGAAGGCTTAAAGTCACCCAAAGGGCAATGGAGAGGGCTATGCTCGGAGTTTCCTTGCGTGATCGAATCAGAAATGAAGACATCCGCAAGAGAACCAAAGTTACCGACGTAGCCCGAAGAATTGCCAAACTGAAGTGGCAGTGGGCAGGGCACATTGCTCGCAGAACGGATGGCCGATGGGGCCGAAAAGTTCTGGAGTGGCGACCGCGAACCGGAAGACGTTGCGTTGGAAGGCCTCCCACTAGGTGGACCGATGACCTGGTGAAGGTTGCGGGGATCCGCTGGATGCGAATTGCACGGGACCGGTCAGTGTGGCGACACTTGGGGGAGGCCTATGTCCAGCAGTGGACGTCTTTCGGCTGAAATGAGGGTAGGTTTTTACCTTCCATTTACCGTATCTATTTTATTTTATGTTCGGTACGATAGGTATGCACCTTAACCCGAGCAAGCCCAACCCGGGTCAAAATAAGAAATGTAAGCTTAGTAAGTAAAGGTTATTCCACCCCGTGGGGCATTTAATTCAGACTATTCGGATCCTGACGGATTCCAACACAGATAATTCCATGTCCTACATGCCCCTTCTTTAAACTCAGTCTGTCTGTGGCTTGTGCTGAGGATCGTAATTGGTGGCACATCTTGTAGTTATATTGTCCCCGGCTTGGCCCCAAATATCTCTAGTCTGGAGCATTCTTGGGGCTTCCTGAAAATAAAGTCCCAAGGCCCGGAGAATCAGGTCTTACCGTCGTTTCGATCGCCGACTTCCTGATCTTTTCCCAGATCAGACTCTCTCTAGACTGTGACAGGGTCTTCATGGAGATGACAAGGTCTCAGGTCAGCATGTGGCCAAAGTTCACATTCGGTTGAAAACTATGGTGGATAGGCTAAAAGCACTCTAATATTAATCACTAGACAAACAATCTGCACTGATTTGGCTTTACTACTCGCAATTTCTTTCGTCTATCGATTCCGATAAAAACTAGACTACTACGCATTACTATGTCTTCTGTCTGGCAAGATATTTTTCCCATCGATTGTTGATAGTAGTTTGCTGCAAAAGAAAAAATTCTCCACCATTTTCTGTTTTGTAGGTATCCCGTACATTTGGGACGTGATCCAAATGTGTCCTTGTGATCGATTCTGTTAGTAATGCAAGCATGACATTAAATTCTGTTTTGTACTCAAAAAGACTGATTAAATTCTTTTATCGTCTACTAAAATGTTGTTTGGAAAACTACAAACAAGATAAGACCCCATCAATGCAAAGTGTTCGTCTGGTCCTTTCGTCACGAGGTTTAGATACGGGTCAAATTAAACAAATTATTTTCAGCATTTTCTACGTATCTACTACATCTAGCAATATGCTAAGCTTTTGAAAAATAAGCTTCGACGCAGGCGCTCTAATAAAACCTTTGCGTCATAGCAATCAATGGGTACACCTTTAATTAATCCCTTTTAGCAGAAAAATACTGATTGACCACACGTGCATATTATGATTTCAATAAGTACCGACTTCGGATATTGTTTTAACTTATCAATACTATAAAAGCAGTATTTATCATCCTTATCAATAAAGCTAATCGAAATTATGTAATAAAAATACCTAAATCAGTCGTATCTGTACTGTGTCGTACTGGTACAACACAAAACATTGGCAGAAATTATTGTTTTTTCGTGATTTCGTGATGGATGTCTCAGTTTAACTGTAACTTGTCACGAGAAGGTTAAGATTAAAGTCAAAACAGAAATAATCTTGCGATAACTAAGTATCGAAGCGCTTCTTTCATTGAACTTCACTAGACCCTTCAAATTGGCATGCAGTTCTTTTACAATACAACCTACTGGCCAGAGTGGATTGCCTAGGGGCCAACAATACGGCAAGCCTATAATGCCGGCCATACAACATGCTTCATATCGTCCAATCGGCATGATGCTGCAGGCTTGATCCAATCTGTAGTTCGTCAATAAACACCACACACGATCAGTTTAAACTGTCCAATCAGCAGCGAAGTTCAGTTGAAGCCATGACGTCACCAGTGACAGACGACGATGTTTTAGCCGTTTTGGGTTTTCTACTCGTGATGAAGAAACAAAAGATCGAACAGAGTGGTACAAACAGTAGTTAATAAAATGAAATCATGACTCTACTGAAATGACGATCGCCGACCACATTAAATTTCAGCATATAAACCCCATAGCAGTCATAAAAGCTTTTAAGCAAATCAAGATCAAATTAACCGAAGATCTATGGGGTATGTCTATCAAAGCTTGTACCTCAATTATTCAGACTTTAACACCGTATTTACCCTCAATATTTAATTTGTGCGTGGATCCGGGAAGACTCCCGGATCTAATGAAATACAGTAAGGTAATACCGCTTTTTGAATCATAATCATCATTTATTGCATTCATGTAGTTTATAAGTTGTTACAAAGCATAATTATATAGGTTTCATACATGAACCCTGCTAGGGCACAGCAATATAAATAGTTTAAAGTGCTACAGTGTCACAACAATAACAAACCACTAAACAAAAATACTAATTTTAACATGTCTAACAGGTGCCAACATTTGTAATTTTGATAAGTATCTGTCATATTAATATATATTAATCCGGGGATAGTAAAGACACCAATAACTATAGGCCCGTATATGTGTTGCGGGTTTTGAGCAAGGTGTTTGAAAAGATAATGCTCAATCAAATGCTAAATCATTTTAACGCCAATAACATCTTACACGAGCAACAGTATGGTTTCACCAAGGGACGTTGTACAACTGACGCCGGTGTTACTTTATTAAAACATATTTACTGCGTGGGAAGAGGCACAAGATGCCATAGGAATCTTCTGTGACCTTTCGAAGGCATTTGATTGCGTAAATCACGAAACCCTGCTCTTGAAACTTGAGCATTACGGTTTAGGTAAACTTGCGCTCAGTTTAGTAAAATCGTATTTGAATGATAGACAGCAGCAAGTACAGGTAAATGGTGTCAATTCAATGGGTTTAAAAGTAAAAATGGGTGTACCACAAGGTTCGAAATTGGGTCCTTTTCTCTTTTTAGTGTACATTAATGACCTACCCCACTTATTTAACAACCAACCACAAATGGTGTTGTTTGCTGACGATACTTCTTTAATATTTTGGCTAAACAGACTTGCCACAAATCTTGACGACGTCAATAACGCCCTACTGCAGGTCCATAATTGGTTTACCGCTAATAACTTAGTAATAAATGGGAAAAAAACTAAGTGCATAAAATTTTCTCTGCCAAATGTCAAAAGTAGTGATTGTGACATAATATTGAATCAAGAGAAACTAGAATTTGTCGATAAAACTGTTTTCTTGGGAATCACGCTCGACACAAGGCTACAATGGGGTCCTCATTTAACATCTCTTGCAGGACGGCTGAGTTCAGCAGCATGTGCTGTTAGAAAAATCCGTCATTTTACTGATTTAGATACCGCGAGGCTAGTCTATTTTAGTTATTTTCATAGTATTATGTCATACGGTATTTTACTATGGGGACGGGCTGCAGACATTGAGTCTATATTTATTCTGCAGAAAAGAGCCATCAGAGCCATATATGATCTACGTAGGCGCGATTCTCTAAGAGAACTGTTTAAAGAAATTAACATAATGACAGTACCTTGTCAATACATCTATGAAAACATCATGTACGTTAGGAAAAATCTGCATTTATTTATTAAGAGAGGTGACAGACACCACTATAATACTAGAAATAGGGACCAACTAGTTCAGCCAGGTTTCAGGCTAGCTAAAGTAGACTCATCTTTCATGGGGTACTGTTTAAAATGCTACAATAAAATACCTCCCCACATTCTACAACTAAATGAGACGAAATTTAAATCTTGTATAAAACGCACACTATGTAGGCAAGCATATTATAAGTTGGGGGACTATATTGATGATAAAAATGCTTGGCTCAATGCTGGTCATGCTCCACAACCATAGGAGCAAACTAATTGATTACCAGGTTAAGTTATTGTGGAAGCTGCAGAAGATTGTAATAATATCCTTGCTTTGTATAGATTCCATCTCTTATTAGTAAGTCTCGTCTCGTCTCAGTATTATATAATTGCATAGCACATGTGTGAGTACTATGTACTGTAAAGCAACCATTTACATTTATTTATCTTTCATTGACTTGAATGTAGCCTGGTGGCTGAGAGAATGTCATGCTCACTCAGATTTCTCGCTGATGGTGGCGCGTGTGTCGGGTCATTTGGTTCCCTTCAATATGGTTGGCGCCGAGCCATGCGTCATGTTCGTGAACGAGCGCTGTCAGTTGGGACTGGTCATCTCTTAGCTGCCACGGTTTATTTTAATTACTTTATTTTGAAAGTGTTGATTATTTTAATCTTTTACTCTGGACGCTCTTAATGTGCACGTCTTTCTACATCGTTCTCACATATATGTATAATCTCAACGTGAATGATGTAACCAAGATTTTGTAACAATATTTTGATTAAAAAGAGTGTCCATGGAGTTTCTTGCCCATTCTTCTCCATAGAGATCTACGCATTGGAATGTGCAACTACAGTACTTTCTCAAGTTATTATGCCTTGTGACTGTGACTGTAGCTTAGCTTTTTTTTTGTTTGACTTTCAAAAGTGCCTGTAATGGTCTAATTGAAATAAATGCTTTGAGTTTGAGTTTGACTATACACGGTCCAATCGGCATGATCAAGCCAAAACAATTGAAACTTGATTGTGCCGTCAAGTATAACTGTCATGCCAATCCCTCCAACACACTGTTAGTTCTAACTGTTCCAATCGGCAGCGTCATGCCGATTGGACGATAGGAAGCATGGTGTACGGCAAGCAGACTGTTCAGAAACTCTAAAATTATGAACACTTGAACAGTAGAGGTTAATGAGGGCAAGCCAAGCTGTAGGCTTCTATTAAAGTACCGCCACTACTACTGGCTACTTCTTTTTCTAGAACTTCATCAAGAAGAGTCGAGGCCTCGAGGGTCCTTCCCTTTGACTTCCTGTAATTTTGGTCCACGGCCATAGTTCCTTCTTTCGTTCAGCTCGTGGGTACCTGGTTTAGATCACATTAAATTAACCACTATGAATGGCTTCCAGACTACGGTTTCACACTGTAAAAATGTCCGTATGACCCCCCAACTTTATTTTTAATCTTCATCTTATCAAGCTAGCACCTTATCGTCTTTGGTAGCTCTCTAATTAAGATTATTACTGTGAAAAGAATTCGCTTCCAATTAAAATCAGTCACATGGAACAGATAAAATGATAAGATTATAAACACGTTTTACTAGAACTGTCCACGAGCCAAAAAGTGACTAAAATGAAAAAGTCATTAAAATACAACTCGGGGATTAATCTGAGACAATGATTTCATTATTGTTAAATCAAACAAAGACTTAATTTTCCATTCATATATCTACTTACTCAGATGTTTGCTTTAAATGCATTCGGAGCTTAAATTTCATGTTTTCAGTAATTTAACACTTTAAACCGTTTCCAATACAGCTTATAATTGGTTTTTCTACAAAAAACTACTTAATCAGAAAATATTTTTACTTACTACTAATTAATACTAAATACTAATATCTTTTTTATCGCAGCGTACCGATACCAATAGTGTGAAAAAAAAACAAGTTCTCTCCCAAACTCCCAACTGTCAAGGTTTTTCCAAACTACCCTCTGTTGTTGTTCATTGAAGATTTACCTCAATTTTATTTTAGTACACATATTTAAATGTTTATTGAACTCTAATTTTTGATTTTTAAAGCGCTAGCGATTAAACAAAGCTGGTATGTGATTAATCGGAGAAAGAACAACATTTCAGGCACAGCATTCTTTTATAATCGGTCTATGTGGCAGGTAAACGCTCACATATATTATCCAGATACAAATCTACTATCACTTAAAATGATAATGCCGTCGTTAATACAAGTTATTTCGCATAAATTATTCGTAACATAATAAATAATGCTGGTTCAAATGTTGAGCTATTAGGTGCAATTACATATTAATAAGCTAAAAATAGAACTTAATCAGAAGAAAATATTGTTGCAGTGTTATAATGATTACGGCGGCAGAGATAATGTGCTATCGGGGAATAATTACAGGAAATTACGAATACAAACACGCTAACTTCTGCCAACGAATGTAAACAAAACAGCGAATTTTAAACTTACCGAGTTAATCAAATTCATACCTATACTCACCTAACGATAAACATGTTTGCTACACATAAATTATTCTTACCTACCTCCAACACTGTTTTTGATGGCTAATATTTTAAAAGATTGCTGTTGTTAGCAATATGTTGAAAAAAAAACGTAAGTATCCTGATTGTTTGAACCAAATTAACATCAATATGCAAACTATGAAAGATGTATTGGCAAAATGCAAAATTGGTAATCTTTATAATTATAGGTACCATATTAAACATTATCATAAATTAACGTATTGTTACTAATGTGTTTACCATTGCTAATTTATATTTTTCTGAATGACGTGTAACTTGAGTAGCGCTTAATCGTAAAGAATTCAAGTAATTTTACGCGCTATACAAAGTATGGCATTTATATTGTTGCTAATGTACACAAACTGCGCACTTTACTATCAGTGTGTCGAATTTTTGCACGTAAAACTATTATGAAAACCGGTTCACGATACCTAGTCGTGTTATTTAATCGGTTTTCATATTCGCATCACCAGCTGACATGAGAATAATTATGAGATAGCGTCTAAGAAAAACAACTTACGCATTGCCGAATAATAAATTAATCAAATTATACGGTTTTTGCATATTTTTATCTTTCGCTAAGTAGGTATAGAGTTTACAAGGACGACAAAAACTACGAAAACACCGAAATTAAAAACGTCAGCTCTCTTCAAAGACGTAATTCATATTGGTAAAAACAAACAAGCTAGCTTTATGAACATCATCAGTAATCAAATAGAAATTATCGAGCAAGTGAGTGACCCAACATTGGCATGAGTCCAACTAACAATACAAAATAGGTGCTCCCTCGATATTATGCCAGATTCGGCTGTAGGAAAGCAGTATCGTTTAACAGACCCCGCCCTAACTTTCGTACCTACCACGGAACCATTAAATTATCTCTATTGAATCATGAACATTTCTGCGTAGCTCGATTTTATTCTGCGTCTAAATCGATCCAGATAGCACGCCTTCATAAATGTTTAAATCAGCTTGCCACGCTACGCCAGATCAATTTATTTACGCAAAATATACCAAGGATGTTTATAAATATAAATGTTGTCCAAGTGCAGTGACTGGTATTCGCGTTCGCTCTCCGATGATAGATAGCTGAAAAACAATACTGGTATTAGAACGCTAAAGTCGTAAAAAATGTTTCTCTCGTTTCCAATAGCTTCCCAGATTCTAGAAGCATTCGAAAATAACCACCGAGAATTAGGCCAGGCATTTTCTTGACGAGACGTTTTTCTTCCTGTTGTTTACTAGACAATGTGATTAGAACGGTTTGAAGCCAGCCAGTTTTAATCGTTTTCAATTGACTTTAGTGCTCAAACTTCAGTTAGCAAAGCTAAAATTAATTTAGCGTGATATTGTTGTTCACATTTTACGGCGTAGTTCCATCATTCCATGTAAGATTAATAATGACCTTGTACAATGTCATTATACATAGTGAAGCTAACGGCGCTCAAGGCTGTTCTAAAAGTAGAATTATGCATAGCAAGTTGAAATTGTAATAAACATTAATTGGTTTCACCGTGCGTACCTGCCGATGCACTTTCGCTAACAATGGCATTTTTATCATAATTACATCGGGATATTTCCGAATGTATTTTTGGATTTATCAGACAGGTTTGACATACACGATAAGTCCAACTATTGTTTTAAATCAAATGAAGAACTTTCCAAAACGGGATGCATTTGGAACCGATAAAATCACTAGAACGATACAGATCATCTCATCTGGCCTGGATTAAATCAACTTGCAAGACTTCTGAGATGATTACTCTGTTGTTTTCCATAGAACTTTGATTGATGTAGGTAGATATACATATTTTTAGCAGTCACTTTAATCATTTATCGTAAGCGTCGTCATCTTGCGGGTTTCTTTTGGCGATAATATGCTTCTAATTTAGCCTTGTCGAAATACCTAACTCTTTTGGTCATAACCTGATACACATATTTCATTGGTTCTCTGCTATTCCTCAAATGTTTATCCAAAAAATTATGATGTCGTCGATATATGTTTTAACGTTTGCACAAACACCTAGAATGATTCAAAATGGATGAAGGAAGTTTTTCGTGTTATTTTCAAATATTAATTATACGTATATGTTATTGGAGGCTTATCCTTTTAGGAAAATGTACAAGGTGTGGTGTAGGACTGTAGGTATCAATGAGTTGATTCATTATTAGGTGCCTTCCGTTCTAGGTGTACCGTCAGTCAATTTACGTCGTATCCGCTAAGTATAATGGTGTTGTTAAGAGGCAATAAAACGTTTCATCAATGATAACGTAAATATTTTAACTGAACTTACAGAACCGTAAATATTTTAACTGTGGAGCTGGCAGTATGGAAACATTTGGCCCTAACATTGGCGTAGGTCCCATTGTTTCCATCACTTGTGTGAAGCGCACTTATTTATTCGCTTTTCACTTTATGTTTTTTAGAATAGAAAACAATGTTAAAACAACATTTTGTGTTTTTATTTAATAATAACGTAAATATTTGCGCTATTTCAAGGTCATACACATTCAATGACAGCTTTTAGTTGAAATAAAAATCCTACAAAAATAGGATGTAGATGTTTAAATCAATGTAGTTAACAGAATTTGTCATTATCCATTTGCTTTACTTCTGAGTTTGCTAACACAACCTAGTTGTCCCTGACCGCATGCGTGCTGGACACAAGCGATGGTTATAATAAATTGGCCATATAATACAGGAGGCCAAATGGGGCTACAGACGTACGATGGGCGCGATGTTCGCATACAGCAAGCAAGCAGATCGTATGCTGATGTCGTACAATTGTCAGGTTCAGCAGTATGCGAGGGCGGGGCACGCCAGGACTCCGTCCAGGATGAGCCTTATACAGTGCATCAGGTAAGACCTCATTTTATACTCCGCTTGTGGGTCATGTCTACGTGAGCGTCCTTTAAAACGCTACAATTATTAATGACATTTTATGTGCGTCATTATCGGGATTTATTATCATACGTCCATCAAACGCCACGCAATCTTCTTCCCACTTATTCTTGGACTTATAAATTTAATTTCCAACACCTGTACAAAGTTGTGTGTGAAGTGTTTGCTGCGAACTGTGCTATTTTGTGTGGATTGTCGTTTTGGCTTGCAGCCACTCAGTGTCTGTGATTGGGGCTTCTGCACTACTAAGTGTACGCCAGACGTATAACTGTCTTGTTGACCTTTAATTTAGCTGTTTACTTATTCGAGCTGATGTCACGACATTCTCTAGTCCGTGCACTCTAAGTGGAAAAACACAATTCTACGCTCATCGAAATGAAGATACAACAAAAATTCATTCGCTGTGTATTTAAATAATCAAGCACCGGCAAACAGAAGAAGTTCAAACCGCTTTCAACTAGCGCTGTTATCAAGTGTATGTTAATAGATAACTAGTGTGATGCCCAAGTGTCACGAGAGCTGAACGTGGGCCGGATTGGCGATCACGACCCCATTGGTGCGCTCGGTGTTTGCAGATTAGCCGGCTGCTGTCAATACCGGCTGATCGTTTATCAGTTGGCATTTTTTGACCACTATCTCGGATGTAGCAACGAGTACCTGCGCAGAAAACGCACATCAAATTTAAACTTCAGTTTTCTCGAGGTTGCACCGGTTGCGGCTCGACCTCAACCGAACTTAGTATTTATAGCTTGTATGTTGACATTACAATTTTATCTCAATGGACGAGATATCCATTTACGTCACGAATTAACTCAATAATTATCATCAACGTAGGTGCAAAGGTGATTTACTGAAAGAGCTTATTTGTTTCCAGACACATAGTTCAGACTGAGGGCCCTAGAGCACTGTTCAAGGGTCTAGGACCCAACATAGTTGGGGTAGCGCCATCTAGAGCCATATACTTCTGCACATACTCTCAAGCTAAGGCGATACTGAATCAAAATATATCACCGGATACTCCGATCGTGCACCTATCCGCAGCAAGTGCTGCAGGTAAAACACGTTTTACACTGTTCGTGAAATATTTATATTATTTACTCAAGTTTCTGTGATCAAACGTCGCTTCTTTGTATTATGAGACATGGAAATTCAAATTATAATAAACACTGTTATCGCATTGTCTTTCTCTCGTTCCCCTGTTAATTTATTCATATTGGCTTTAGTAAGCCGGCTTTGTTTGTCACGCAGTGGTTTGAAGAACAGTCTGTTTCAGGTTTTGTGTCGTGTACGCTGACCAATCCGATTTGGTTTGTTAAGACGCGGCTGCAGTTGGATGGGCAGAATGTGACAGCAGTGCAGTGTATTAAGAGGATATACGCCAAAACGGTACCTGACTAGTTCAATTAGATGATGAGATAATATTCATCCATCGGTTTTAAAACAAGTAGCTCATCTTCGTTTTTTTACTTCGTCAAACTCAACAATGGTGATTGATTTCAGGGCATAAGAGGATTCTACAAAGGCATAACGGCTTCGTACATGGGCATCAGTGAGACTGTGGTCCACTTCGTGCTGTACGAGGGTGTAAAGGCGAGACTGATGGCAGCGAGGAGTGTTGATGGTGTGCCCAGCGAACATCGCTCTCCTAGAGACTTCCTTGAGTTCATGGGAGCAGGTGCCTTCTCGAAAACAGTCGCTTCTTGCATTGCATATCCACATGGTAAGGATATGATTTCTCTAGCATCAATTCTAAGGAAAGCAATGCACTATTTTTATGTTGATTAATTAGCTTGCAAAGTTTATGTGACGAACATTTTCTTACTGATATGATAATTAAATACAGATGCCAATAATTCATTCCGAAAGGCAAAATTGTCCATGACAAAATCCTACTGCAGCAGCACGGGAGCGTCAAAAGAACGTCTACAACCACGAATATGATAACGTTCACTATTTGTTTAATAGTATGGACTGTCGTATGCAAATGGACACTGTATACATTGACTTTCGAAAAGCCTTGACAGGGTCGATCATTATACCATTGCGAGGATCGACCGGAGGACACGGTGGAGGTCTGCCCCGCGTGGGCGGAGCCCCGCCGTGTCCTCGTAGCGGCGTTCGGCGGCGGCGACCTCTCGCGTCCGGCTTAGGTTCAATCCATGGTACGGAGCGAAATGGAATGGGACGCCGTCACCTCCTTTTGCGAAGCAGTCATGCTAGCGAAGGAGGTGGCGGGACGTGAGAGGGAGAGAGCCTCTCGTCCCAGACGCACCGGGCGTCGGGTGGCCCCCGGCCACCGTAGGCGCGGGCCTGTGAACGGTGAGCTTTTTTTTTTTCGGATGGGATATCATCAAATAACTCCTCCTGCTCTGGGCTGACTAAGAGGGAGTGTCAGACGTTTACTGACTAAAACCCATCCATGTTCCTTCTTTTGCCCTTTGTGTTCCAGGGCCGCGGTATCTCTTTTGAACAGTCCCGCAACCCTGGCAGGCATCGGTCCTTTCGGACCCCTTCCTGTTTGCTGACATCTCTTTGAGGCGCGCGTGGAACACGAACGCGCCGTCGACACGGCCCGTCGTCATAAGAAGGACGGACGGGGAGCTAGCCCATAGTCACCGTCCACAGGCCCGCGCCTTCGGTGGCCGAGAGCCACCACGTGGCCCCCGACGCCCAGGGCGTCTCCCGCGGCGGCTGAGACGTGAGGCTCCTCCCTCTCACGTCCCGCCACCTCCTTCGCTAGCATGACTGCTTCGCAGATAGGTGACGGCGTCCCATTCCGTCTCGCTCCGGACCATGGATTGAACCAAGGCCGGCGCGTGATTGCCGCCGCCTATCGCCGCTACGAGCACACGGCGGTGCTCCACCCACGCGGGGTAGACCTCCACCGTGTCCTCCGGTCGATCCTTGCAGTGGTAGACCCGGGCGTTTCCTCCCGCCCAATTCGGTGCAGGAATCTCCCGAAACAACCGTGTCCGGTGAGGACCTGCGTCAGGCGGAAGGTGAGGACGCCGTAGCGCCTCTCCAGCTACTCCTCAAAGAGGGGGCTTATCGCCACTATTGTGGCGTGCCCTCGCGGGCTACCACCTTAAACTCCATATATTCATTTTTTTTTAATATTAATGTGTAATTGTTGGTACGTCAGAAAAATTTAATTTTATAATGCCAATAAAGGAGTCCTCGGGGATCATTGGCTCTTTACCATGGATAACAAAGAGATTATCCAGTGATTATAAACAGCAGGTCATTAACTTATGCATGTGTAACTAAACCGATGTGTCACCTTATCTAGAACATTTTCGTCTGCCTGACAGTAAGACGTATACGTATATTAAGTTCTATATTATGTTAGCGTGCATTGACTTCCTGTGTACGTGTTGTCATTTAATAATAGCAAATGTTCTAACAAACACTGTTTTGACTTCCTGTTAACATAACGTTTTAAATATTATCTGTGTTAAATATTGAACTGCCGACTTCCGGTTGTCAGAATCACACCTCTGGCAGAAATTGCCGCAGGAGCGCACTATCGGCTGGACCGTCGACTTGTGAGGTCGATGGTTACTGTTGTGTACGTGTACAAGTGTATAAATGTAACTGAAGTTGATTATTATATTCAGTATTAACAGTGACTTGTGTTTTATTTTTGCAATCTACAAGTATATTGCAATTGGAGGAAATAAGAACGCATACGTTCCTTTAGTTCAGAAGTGGGATTAACGCAAAATACGCTTCTGTGCCATCCAGGAAAATGTAAGTAACGTACCAGTTTTATTTTTCCCCAAAAATAGTGCATAAAAATTACAGACATTAAAGAAATATATAAAAGAAGTTACTTGTTACTGTGAATGTATGTTTTAGCGTTTGCTATAGTCCATTATTGAAGTTATTGTCAGATTGCTTACGTTTTACGAAGAATGGGATTACATAAAGCGACTTTGTATATTACTATTTATTATGGTGTATCATTGTGATGAATGCATTATTATGATGGATTTACAATTTCAGTGTTGACTCTAGTTTGCAAAGAAATTAACTTTATTTTGTTATAAATCGGTAATGTACTGTTTTCTTTTTATTTTAATTTTTCCTTTTTTTTTTTTTCTCGCTTTTATTTCGTTATTTAGTTTCGGTGCCAGTACTAAACACAATATTAGTGCATTTATTTTTACTCTTACTGTATTTAGCACTTTTTCGCTGAACCTAGCAGATTATAATCTGGGCCCCTTTTCTTTTAATGAACATATTGCTTTTCACCAACTCTAATAAACATAATATTTTGAATTATTTGGAGATATTTATATTTAAAACTGTTGTTTTAAATGTTTGTGATGATTGATGGTAGTGACGTATACTTTTGAGTTTCAGAACCAGAATGAATACAAATGATTATTTTTCGAGACCTAGCAGCCCTGTTCTGCCATCTGGATCAAAGCGTACTCGACTAGATAGTGAAGTTGAGAGACTGAACCGGCATGGACGTAATGATGATGATTTGCATAGAACAAGAGGGAATCACCGTGTCGATGAGCTTGAGCGACGGCAAGGTGGGGGGCAATTGATTTTTGGCGAGTCTCGTGCTGGTGAGCTTGAGCCACAGCCGAGTACAAGCCGTGCGTTTTCTGGTGAGCCCCGTGTCGATGAACTTGAGCAACGACCGGGTAGGAACCAATTGATTTTTGGCGAGTCTCGTGCTGGTGAGCTTGAGCGACAGCAGAGTACAAGCCGTGCGTTTTCTGGTGAAGCCCGTGCCGATGAGCTTGAGCAACGGCCGGGTGGGAACCAATTGATTTTTGGCGAGTCTCGTGCTGGTGAGCTTGAGCGACAGCCGAGTACAAGCCGTGTGTTTCCTGGTGAACCCCGTGCCGATGAGCTTGAGCGGCGGCCGAGGTTTTCCAGTAAACGTACAAATGATATGATGAGCGGTGAGCTTGAGCGACGCTCTAGAGATAAGGAATTGAACATGAGACCAGTGCATAATTCGGATTACACTGAGGATGAATTGAGGAGACCATCAAGAAACTATATTTCATCACGAAATACACCCGACCGGGCGACATCAAGCCGATCACGGAACGAAAGGCGTTCCAGAAGCAGGTCACGCAATGAAAGGCGTTCGAGAAGCAGATCACAAGACGAAAGGCGGTCGAGGAGCAACAGTCGTCACGGTTACCGGGCGCAAGGAACAACAAGGTATGAGAATTCGAATCCTAATAATATATTTTTTCAATTTATTGATGCGCTTAAGGGGTTTTCAAAGACAGGCAGCCATAAATTGGCCAATATGAGTAATGTTATTCCAGAATTTGACCCCATGTCCAAAAATCAGAGCATTTTGAATTGGATCAATAAAGTCGAGGAATGCGCAGACATATATGAATGGGAAGAACGGGAAATCATTTACTATGCACTTCCGAAGCTCACGGGTTTAGCCAAGTCATGGTATCAAAGTCTACCTAGCGTAAAATTTACCTGGTCGGAATGGAAGACGAAACTTTTCCAATCGTTTCCATGTAGAGAAAATTACGCAGAGTTATTAACAGAGATGCTTACATTGAAGGCTAAATATGGGGAACCTTTAGAACAGTACTATTACTCTAAACTTAACTTGTTACATAGATGTCAAATAACGGGGAAAAAAGCAGTAGATTGTATATTGTATGGCATAGAAGATAGGGCCATTAAAGTAGGAGCTCAAGCAGCACAATATGATACACCTGAACAAGTTCTTAGATATCTGAAATCTGTTAAAGTAGGTCAGGCGAGAGAAAACAATGGCAGTAACTTAAAGAGTAGAAACGACAATAAGAAAACTTTTGGGTTACAATCGGAGAAAACAAATCAGTCTGACAATAAATCGAGTTCAACGGTAACTAAACCACCAATTAGATGCTTTAATTGTCGCGTTGAAGGTCACCCCAGCTTTAAATGTCCTAAACCTATCGAAAAATGCAATAATTGTCATATGATCGGACACGTCACTGCAAACTGTCCCAATATCACGCAAAAGAGCCGCTCAAATCTTAAACCTGACGGGGTAGGGCCAGAAAAGCAGGTTCTAAAGGTGGACTGCAACGCCAGCATCAGTAGTACGAAAATCCACGACCCTAATAATAAATATATTGTTACTGCAACACTTAATGATTTTCCCATTTCATGTTACGTGGATCTTGGTAGTGAATGTTCGATAATGCGACAAACGGAAGCAAAAGATTTTAATTTACATTTAGACTATTGTAATTTACCCCTGATGAAAGGACTAGGTAATAATTTAGTGCAGCCGGTAGGTAAAGCTAGAGCGAGTATAGAGATTCAGGGAATTAGGGAAACCGTTGATATTCTTGTCGTGGATGACTCGGTTTTGAAATATCCGATGCTTTTGGGTCATTCTTTTACCGAGCTTCCTGGTATTCTTATAACTAAGACACCATCTCGTCTTATATTCCAAAGAACGAATAAAGTTTTCCTGATGATATCTGAGGAAACGGATGTTTCCGGTCACGCGATGCAGTCTATACCAGTTTATTCAGATGGGGCTTTTACTGGTCAGGTCTTTATAAACGGTTCTGTGAGGGGAAGAATTGGATCGGAGTTTTATCTTTTGCCTGGAGAATACACCTTGATGGATGGTGTAGGACGATTACTAGTACAAAATTTAACACTAAAGACCATTGTATTTAAACAAGATACTTTAATCGCTCGCGCCGTCCCTTTGAATAATGTTAGCCGTGTATTCCAATTAACCATCTCAGATACCGAAGATAATGATTCTATTAATTATGGTGACTCTTTAACTAATACAGAACTCGACAATTTAAAATCCGTTTTATGTGAATATAAAGACTGTTTTTCTAAAAATCTTAAAGATCTTGGTTATACGACTGTGAGCGAGATGGAAATTAAACTTAAAGATTCTGAGCCTGTTGCTTATCGCCCTTATCGAATGTCCTATTCTGAAAGAACACTTGTCCGAGATATGGTCCAAGAAATGCTGGATGCTAACATTATTCAAGAGTCATCGTCCCCTTATGCCAGTCCAATAGTGTTAGTCAAGAAGAAGACTGGTGAAAAACGTCTTTGCGTCGATTACAGAGCACTCAATCGTAAAACAATAAAGGACCACTATCCTATTCCTCGCATAGACGATCAAATCGATCTATTGGCTGGTCATGAGTATTTTATATCATTAGACCTTGCTTCGGGGTACTACCAGATTCCGATCTCCGAGCAGTCTAGAACCAAAACTGCATTTGTGACCCCGGATGGTCAATTTGAATATTTGCGTATGCCGTTTGGCCTGGTTAACGCTCCGTCCGTTTTCCAGCGAACAATAAACAAAATCCTAGCTGATGCCAAGATTAAGTTTGCTGTCATATATATGGATGACATATTAGTCCCTTCGCATAGCTTTGAAGAAGGTCTTTCCAGACTCCGTCAAGTTTTGCAGTTGCTTCGAGAGGGAGGTCTAACCCTGAAGCTAAGTAAATGTCATTTCTTTTACAGAAATATCGATTTTTTAGGATTTGAAATTGGCCCTGATGGTGTCCGTCCCGGTGCTAGAAAGATTAATGCAGTTTCAAATTTTCCAGTTCCCAAAAATTCCCATGAGATACGCCAGTTCATGGGGCTTGCGAGTTTTTTTAGACGGTTTATTAGGAATTTTGCAATATTGGCAAGACCCTTAACAGACCTTTTACGCAAAAACTGTGATTGGGTCTGGGGTTCTGAACAGGCCTCTGCCTTTCAGACTCTCAAAAATGCATTAGTAGAACGCCCTGTTATTGCTTTGTATGATCCCTCTTTCGAGACGCAACTACACACAGACGCATCTAAACTTGGAGTGGCCGGTATTCTCTTACAAAGAGGTAAAGATGGTATGCTGCGACCAGTTTCGTTTTATAGTCGAAAAACAACTATTGATGAGCAAAAGTTACATTCGTTTGAACTGGAGACGTTAGCAGTTATTGCCTCTCTTAATCGTTTTAGAGTATATTTAATAGGCATTCACTTTAAAATATACACAGATTGTAGTGCCTTGAGGACGATACTGACCAAGCGCGATCTTATCCCCCGAATAGCTCGCTGGTGGATACAAATTCAGGAATATGATTGCGATATCGAATACAGATCGGGAAATAATATGATGCACGTTGATGCTCTGAGTCGGCATCCCATCGAACCGCCTATTCCAGAAAGCCACATCTTTGACATCCTCAATATTGAAACAGACAATTGGTTGAGTACCGCCCAATCCATTGATGATGAAATAATGTCCATTAAAAATATATTGACTAATCCAGACATCGATAAAATTGTTGAAGTCCATAATAATTTTAAGATTAAGAATGGTCGTGTTTATCGCATAGTAGAAAACGGTCTTCGATGGGCCGTCCCAAAAGCAGTTCGTTGGCAAATTCTTAAGAAAAACCACGACGATATCGGTCATTTTGGATTCGATAAAACGTTAGCCCGGATTAGGGATACGTTTTGGTTCCCAAAGATGCGACGTTTCGTAAAAAAGTATGTTGCCGCTTGTCTTGAATGCGCGCATCATAAAGTACCTGGTGGTCCCCGTGAAGGTGAACTTCATCCTATACCAAAAGTGGAGAAACCGTTTCACACGATACATGCGGACCACTTAGGACCGTTTGTACGTAGTAAACGCGGAAATTGCTACTTACTTGTTATTGTCGATGGCTTCACGAAATATACCAATATTACACCAGTTAGGAATACTAAAGCAACCACAACTATCCGAGTTATAAGGGATCATATCAGTTATTTTGGTGCCCCCATAAGATTGGTAACCGATAGAGGTTCATGTTTTACAAGTAACATCTTTAGTAACTTTATTAAAGAGAGTGGTATTAAGCATATTCTGAATGCTGTTGCAACTCCAAGGGCTAATGGCCAAGTTGAGAGATTTAACAGGACGATTTTAGATGCCCTTTCCACTAAGACTCATGGGAAAGATGATAGGACTTGGGATGAATATGTGCCAGATATACAGATAGGGATTAATACCACGAAACATAAAACTACACAAAGAAGTCCCTCAGAGTTACTTTTCGGATTTAAAGTATCAAATGTTTCAGAGTCAATTTTTAGTGATATTATTAGTGATACGTCAGATAATAATTTAAACCAAATATCAAAAATGCGCGAAAAATCGGGAGAATTTATAAGAAAACAACAAGAAAAAGACAGAGAACGTTTTAATAAAAATAGGAAAGTAACTAATCAAACCGTTTATAAAGAAGGTGACTTAGTAAGGGTAGAAAGGGAAATTAACAAAAACGATGGTAAATCTAAGAAATTAGTAGCAAAATATCAAGGACCCTATCGTATTGTTAAAATACTCCCCAACGACCGATTCCTAGTAGAAGATACCCCCATAACTAGAAAACACAATCATAGATACGAAACTATTGTAGCTAGAGATAAATTACGGCCTTGGCTTAATCTTAGTACTGATTTAGCAAGTAGTTCTGACGAGGAGAACAGTAGGGTTCCAAATGAGACCGATGAAGTGCATATTGAATGTGATAATGATTAGTTTTTTTTCTCTACTTTTATGATTGTTTACGAGTTTTTATATATTTATTTTTTTTAACCATGAAGGAATGATGTTATTAACAATATTAATAAATTAAGAATTATGAATTATTTTAGTTATGTTTTTAAATAAAATCTGATTATTTTATGTATTCTTTGAATTGAGCCTGTATAATTTACAATCGTTTAGAATTATTAGTATTAATGAATTAAATGAGTGTAACAAATGTTTAGAAAGTTTAATTATTATTATTATTTTTTCAATTTTTGTTCGGTACGAGGACGTAACCGAATGTCAGATGGCCGAGCTGTTAGCGTGCATTGACTTCCTGTGTACGTGTTGTCATTTAATAATAGCAAATGTTCTAACAAACACTGTTTTGACTTCCTGTTAACATAACGTTTTAAATATTATCTGTGTTAAATATTGAACTGCCGACTTCCGGTTGTCAGAATCACACCTCTGGCAGAAATTGCCGCAGGAGCGCACTATCGGCTGGACCGTCGACTTGTGAGGTCGATGGTTACTGTTGTGTACGTGTACAAGTGTATAAATGTAACTGAAGTTGATTATTATATTCAGTATTAACAGTGACTTGTGTTTTATTTTTGCAATCTACAAGTATATTGCAATTGGAGGAAATAAGAACGCATACGTTCCTTTAATTATATGGTCCGTGTTGCTGAGTGGATTTTTGAAAAGTGACGCATCGTTTTATGTTGCACCCAGTGTTGTGTTAACCACTTAAAAGTCGGTGATTTTCCGGTAATTAAGAATAGGAAGCAAATATTATGATATTATTATCACATATTATGGAATATTTTAGACGCGATTTTTAATTTATTGGTGTTATGGTTTCTTAGTTTAGCGGATTCCCGCAGACTTTGTAGATCTGCTGGAGACGAGAAGCACAGGACGGTTATACGTGGCACTGCTTGGGGAAACCTAGCGGTTTCCTGCAGCAGTGAACGTCTTTCGCTTGAAATGATGATGGTTTCTTAATGGAGTCGTATTAAATTTCCAGAGGTAGCAAGGACACGGCTCAGAGAAGAAGGTGACAAATACCGCAAGTTCTGGCAAACGCTGCATACGGTACTGAAGGAGGAGGGATACCGAGGAGTCTATAGGTAAGCACTGCAGCATTCTTATCAAGAGACAACATGTTCGGTAACTGTGCCATCTTTTATTAATAACTCCTTTGTCGTTTCAGGGGCTTAGGCACACAACTAGTACGTCAGATACCAAACACGGCAATCATGATGTCAACATACGAAGCCGTAGTCTATCTTCTAACTACACATTTTAACAGTTCATTTTATGAGAACACCTAGCTGCATAAGGAGTCGTTAGCCGTGTCTGAGCCGCGTTGAGCGCCAAAACAGTAGTTTCGTAGCCAACATTAGATGACAACGTTCTCGAATGTCCCTAGGCAGACATGTTGTGGCTGAGAAATTACGAAACCTGTCAAACCCACCAGTCTTCGTATGGTAGGAAGTAGACGTAACGCCATGTTCTCAAAAATTATAACAATTTCAAGGTCAGCAATACTTGGCAGGGGCTAAAATTGGATCTATGGCAAATTTTGAATTAATTGAATAGTCAATCTAATAAAAAATCAAAATATTAATCCTTTGTATAAGTGTGGTAAACGATTTGAAATGTACTTACATGGTGATATTACTTATGCAGATACGGTACGATTGCTACCGCTTTTTAACCTTTGGAGTTAACTGCAAGTTTCGCTTTACAAGTACTTTCTTATCTTTATAACTTTTTTATAAAATCATTTTAGAATTGTTCTTAATTGCAAAGTGTATATCAACAACCTAATCATAATAACAAGTACTAGCTGTTAATATTATTGTAATGGGAGCTATCGCGTAAGAATTCGCCGCTAGAGGCGCTAGTGTAGCGCGAGGTCACCGAAATGCCAGATGTCAGTGTTGCGTGCTTTTTTATCACGTATTTTTACTAATATTCACAATTGTGGTCTAGATTGAGCCATTCCTGATTATTTCCGACTTGAAGATTTTAAGTACCAACTTATGATCTTATTAGTATAAATGTTTCATGCTTGCTGATTTTAGGGGGATTATTGTAAATATGTATCTGGAAGTTTACACTATGTTGTTTGTTGTATGTAACAAAATTAACTTTTTATGAAGTTAATGGTACTTTAAAGTTTAAAAATAGAATTATTGGCAGGACCTTACTCGACAGTGGCGCCATCTGGTGAGCTCAAAAACGATAGCCCTCATTGGTGCAATTTTCCCTGTTTTTGTAACTATTTAGTATTGTAGTGTTGGTATGACTGAAAATATTCTCATTGTTGAGCTAGTTTAAGATAAAAAAAAGAAACAAGTAATTTGGCCAGTTTATTATTCAAGTAATTGCGCTTCTAAGATAAATACTGCAATCAAAATAAAGGATATTTTGAAATCAAAATAATTTTGGAAATCATTCATTTGATTGATGATTATTTTGTTGAGATTTGACTCAACAATAATAATCCGCCTACAGCAATCTGAATTAATTTAGTCATTAGTTTCTAGTCTCATTAAGTGCTTGAACCATGTAAATGCCTTAATCATGTCATTAGGATCAGTCATCAGATTATTACAATAAATAGTATGATTTAAGTTTTGCTGATTTAAATGCACATATAGTGAAGTAGCTTGTGCCAATATAAGAAATATATTATTTTGGGAACTGGTTAGAATTATTGCTTTATGATGTTTTTATGTTGTATCTGTGTAAGTCTTTACTGTGTCAAAGCAGGCTTTTACAATAGAAATGTAGTTCTATAAATCCCACGGTTAAATATGGACTAGTCAGTTATTGTCCAATAACAGTTTCCTAAATATTTCGTCCATAGTATATTCAGTTAAAAATTAATTCGCGAACACAAGGTAATGTGCACAAGAGTTTATTTTTATTCATAAATCCTGATATTCCAGTCTCAGCACACAAAATAGTAAAACATAAGCTGTGATATAGAGCTTGTAAATAGTAGTTATGGAAAATAAAATATAACTGTCGCACATACATAGTTCCATCTTACATACTGTTGAAATGTGTACAGACGCCAGCGTCCCGAAACTGTCGAATTTTCCCAATCAACCTTGAACTTAATGATTTAGCGATAAAGTTGAAAATCTATTAAAGAAATTTGAAAGATTGTAGTAGCTTTAGCTGGCGTCTGTACAAAGTGGTCTATTTATGCAAGTTATTATCCTGAACGAACATAACGCTGAGGCCTCTATGAATGCCGCTCTCATTGACCTCAGGATGAATGCCAACTTTGTGTCTAGCTTTTATTTTAAATGTATGTAACATTAAAAGAAAAGCTTGACTAAATATTAATCTGACATTTAAACCATGATGATTCACAATGATGAACAAACAATAACTAAGTATGAATGGACCACTATTTGAGAATTGTGTTAATTTTTATATAGATTTTATTCTGTCTGGGAACACTCATTGTGTGGGATGCAGTCAGACATATTTTGTTACGATTGATGTAATGATTGTTAAATATTCTAATTATATCGAAGTTAAGATTGATTTATAAATTAAGCATAATAATGTTTCCAGACATAGGCAGGTAGATCTTTGATGGTTATGTTAATTTAGAGGACACATTTGGACATTTGTCGGACTGAGTATAAAGTACTATTATTTGTTTAATGAATAAAATATTTAAATAAATATATTATTGGGTTTCATTTTCCTTTTCTAAAGATGCAACAAACTTGTTATTATTTAGTATGTTAAAAATGTCATCTACAAAGGGTTAGAGTGTCATCATTGGGGCTGCGGAACGTTAGAAAGAGATACCGCGGCCCTGGAACACAAAGGGCAAAGAAGGAACCCATCCATGTTGGATGGGTTTTAGTCAGTACAAGTCTGACGCTCCGCCCAGAGCGGGAGGGGCCATTTGATGATTTTCCCATCCAAAAAAAAAAAGATTCATTATTGAAACTTTTGAAGTTGGGTAGGCCTTTAGTGTGGGGCGCAACATGTGTGGATTTAACACACATTGTGCCATCCCATCTTTCTAGCTCATTGAGCTGTGCTCAAACCGCTTAAGATCCCAATACAAGAACTTGCTACATTTGGGTAATTACAAAACAGCACTGTTAAAGAAAAGTATTATGACAATGGGTCCTGTCATCTATACTATAATATTATAAAGCTGAAGAGTTTGTTTGTTTGTTTGTTTGAACGCGGTAATCTCAGGAACTACTGGTTCGAATTGAAAAATTCTTTTTGTGTTGGTTAGCCTATTTATCGAGGAAGGCTATAGGCTATATATCATCACGCTACAACCAATAGGAGCGGAGCATCAATGACAAATGTTGCAAAAACGGGGAAAAAATATTCTCTTTGATAGCTTCCGTTGCGTGCGCTGCTTCAACGGTTAAAGTTGCACAAATATAATGTAGCAGGGAATTATTCCTCTTAAAAAGGTCTCAAAAAAAGTCCGCGATGGCACATGCCTATCTTTTAAGGTTGACTCACAATAACCATTTTTATGATTTTAAAATTTGATCAAAATTAATGTTTTATTTGCGAAGGTGTTTTTACCGACATAGTATTAATCCTTATCAAAATAAATATGTTAGTCATCTTTAGCATTCAATTGTGACCAAAATTGACCTTTACACTATTCAATTTAGATGAATATCTTAGGAGATATCACAGTTTTAAAATAACTCCGCATCAAAATAATGACCCGCGCGCGCTGCGAGGCGGGTGTTCATGTTGTTGGGAAAACCAATGTGATTAGATTCAATGCACAAATATTGTGGGGAACTTAGAGAAGGTTTTAGTTTTTGTTTCATGCTGTAATCAGTGCTCTCTATCAAAAGATTTATAAATTTAAAGTGTTCAAGAAGAACTTACCATCATTGTGTAAGATACATGCAACGACATCTATTGCACTAAAATGGTACTAATTAATAAAAATGTGCTCACAAGATAACTTTTAAATCGGGTCTGAGAGCAAAAAGTACTCTAGATTAGCCTACATGACGCTGTAACCCTGTACAGTGTGTGTTCGATCGCTTTACATGCATTATATTTTAACGGTTAAATTTCGTGCTCGATAGATGGCGCTATTAATTTCACTCCATTTTCTGAGTCGCGGTGTTAAGTTTTCCGTGAAAGAATGACCCTCGCCCGTGTCAAATGTTCAGGAAGCTTGGTTTATTAACCAACGAAACAAAAAGAGGAGGTTCTCAATTCGACGCGTCTATATTTTTTTATTTTATGTATGACCTGACCACGCATAACTTTTTACAGGGAAGTCCGATATACATGATCTTTTGTTTTTTAAATTGAGAAATCATGTTTGGGCTCATTTCCTGCACCTTGATGAGAACTTTAGATCTAGCTGGAGTATGACGTCATCGAAGGTCTGACGATGGAGACGGAAGGCACTTGCAAGAGGTCCTCAAGAGTTTGCAGCAACAATAACGTGTTTGGGCTCAATTCATGCACCTTGATGAGAACTTTAGGCCTTGCTGAAGTATGACTGTCATCGACGGTCAAACGATAGAGACAAATGGCAGTTGCAAGCGGTCCTAAACAGTTTGCAGCAGGTATAATGTTATTGGGCTCATTTCATTCACTTTGATGAAAACTTTAAACCATACTGAGTTGTCAGTATGACTTTCATCGAATGTCTGACGATGGAGAAGGAAAGCAGTTGCAAGTGGTCCTCAAGAGTTTACAGCATCTATATCGTGTCTGGGCTCATTTCATGCACCTTGATGAGAACTTTAGACCTAGCTGGAGTATGACTGTCATCGAAGGTCTGACGATGGAGACGGAAGGTAGTTGCAAGAGGTCCTCAAGAGTTTACAGCATCTATATCGTGTTTCGGCTGATTTCATGCACCTTGATGAGAACTTTAGACCTGCCTGGAGTATGTCTATCATCAAAGGTCTGACGATGGAGACGGAAGGCAGTTGCAAGAGGTCCGCAACAGTTTACAGCAGTTTTATCGTGTCTCGGCCCATTTCAAGAACTTTGATGAGAACTTTCGTTCTAGCTGGTGTATGATTGTCATCGAGTGTCTAAAGATGAAGACGTAAGGCTGTCGAGGGTCGCGGGCCTGTGGACAGTGAGTAATGGGCTAGCTCGCCATCCGTCCGTCTTATGACGACAGGCCGTGGTGACGGCGTGTTCGTGTTCCACACGCGCCTCGAAGAGATGTCAGCAAACGGGAAGGGATCCGAGAGGAGCGAGGCCTGCCAGGGTTGCGGGACTGTTCGAAAGAGATACCGCGGCCCTGGTACGCAAAGGGCAACAGAAGAAACGTGGGTGGATTTTAGTCAGTACAAGTCTGACAATCCCTTCCGCTCCGTCCAGAGTGGGAGGGGTCATTTGATGATTATCCATCGGTAATAGTATATAATAGGGATTTACTCCTTTTGAGAGCTTCCGTTGTGCGTGAACGGTTAAAGTTACGCAATTATCATGTATGTCGGAATTGTCCCTCTTAAAAAGCTCTAAAAAAATATCCGCAATGGCCATATGTCTAACTTTTAAGGTTGACGCACACTCTCTCTAACCTCTCTTTCTTTTATGTACGCACGCACGCAGACGAAGTTGCGCGGGTCAGCTAGTTTATAATAAAATACCTCATGGTTTGGATTGCTCTGTAAACGTTTTTAAATCTAAGGTAACTGTACTACTTTAAGGTCAATGTTACTACTCAGTGAAGGACTTTTTAAATGATATGAATTTATCCAGATTATGATTGTTTTTAATTGCAAATTTGACCATGTAAGACTCATGTAAATAAATAAATAAAAAGCCTTTTTATTTCTAATCTCAATTAAATTTACACACTTTTTAACATTAGGTACTTGATCGAATTAAATGTTAGTTGTGTTAGTCTTTAACTTATCCTAGTTAGTAGTGTTAGTTTTTATAAAATGTTGGAGATGTAGCCCCATTACGGGTAAAGGCCTCCTCCATCTTTTTCCATTTCTCCCGGTCCTTGGCAATATTTAACCAGTTTGAGCCAGCAGTCTGCGCTATATCGTCAGCCCATCTTTTAAAGGGTCTCCCTACCTTTCTTTTGCCCGGTGGCCCAGTCCATTTGGTGGTTTGGATAGTCCATCTGTCATCACTGACGCGTGCAACATGTCCTGCCCAACGCCATTTCAATGTTAGCGCTTTTGTTAGGGCATCTGTAAGCTTTGTCTTTTTTCTGATGTTCGCACTTTTTACTTTTTGTATTTTTCTTAAGCCTAATATGCTTCTTTCCATCGCTCTCTGTGTTGTCACAATTTTCTGTTTGGTTTTGTTAGTGTGGACCCAAGTCTGGCACCCATATAATAAGCTTGGTAAGAGGCAAGTCTCAATCACTACTTTTTTTAAGTTTAGAGTATAGTTACGTTACCTTTTAGAATTTCTTTTAGAGACCAGAATTTTTTCCAAGTGATGTTTGCTCTTCGTTGTATTTCTTCATCCATGCTAGTCTTGGAGAATGACACTTGCTTTCCTAGGTAAATATAGTTTTCTACATATTCTATGTTCTTTCCCTTGATGCATACAGGTTTTTTGAAATTGTTTGTCATTACTCTGGTCTTACTTGCATTAATTTCCAAGCCTACCATGGAGCTTTCGTTGTCTAGTGAGCATATCATTTCTTCCAGTTCTTCTGGTGTTTCGCTCAGCAGGACTATGTCGTCTGCAAACCTGAGATGGCTGAGACATCTTTTGCCTACTTTTATGCCTTTCTGAGTCCAGTTTAGTTTCTGAAATATGCTTTCCAGAACAGCAATAAAGAGTTTTGGTGATATAGGGTCTCCTTGTCTGACGCCTCTTTCTATCTTGATGGGGTCCCCTCTTGTTTCTAGCTTGACCTTGCTAGTGCTGTGAGCGTAGATATATTTTAGGATATTTATGTAGTTATAGTTGACCTTGAAGGATTTCAGTGCTTCCCAGATTGAGCTGTGACTGATAGTATCAAAAGCCTTGCTGTAGTCAATGAATGCTAAATATAGGCTTTTGTTAAATTCAGTGTATTTCTCCATTATTTGTTCTAAAGTTTGTAAGTGGTCTGTAGTACTGAAACCTGAACGGAAACCAGCTTGCTCTATAGGTTGTGCACCATCAATATCAGGTGATATTCTGCTTAGGATAATCGACGCGAAGACTTTGTATATGCTTGCCATTAAGCTGATTGGCCTGTAATTTCCTATGTCCGTAGGGCTTCCTTTTTTGTAGATTAGTATAATTTCCGAAGTACACCATTGTTTAGGAACCATTTCGGAATCTAGAATTTTATTGAATAGTTGGGTCAAGTGGTAGAGTAAAACCGGAGCACCTAGTTTGATGGCTTCATTTATTATTCCATCTGGCCCTGGGCTTTTATCAGACTTCAGCCTGCTTATGTGATCATACACTTCCCTTTCCGCTATAGGCTCAATTGTTGTCTTGGTGTCACTATTGACTTGCATTTTTAAATCCAAATTGTCTAACTTTTTCTTGTATAGTTCCCTATAGAATTTTGTGGCATGGTTGATCACATCTTTTCTTGTATTTGTTGAATTTGATTTTGATTCCAGTTTCTGAATCCACGTTTTGTGTAGTTTTAGATCCTTGAAAGCTCTTTTAGTGCTTTTATATTTCACAAGGTTTCTTGTTATTATGTCTTGCCTATGTTTCTTATAATCTTTCTTGATAGACTTATTTGTGATTTTAAACAGTTTGCTGAGCTCGTTCCTCGTTGTTTTATCTTTAGGTTTTTTGTTTATTAGTTCTTTGCGTTTCTTTATCATTTGCTCTGTTTCTTCGCTAAATATTTGTTGAAATTTTTTATGTTTGTTGTTCATGTTTAGACTGTATAGCAATGCTTCTTCCAATAAATTGTAATAACTTTGTATGTCAGAGGTTTCTTTCATATTGCTGCCTATATAAGATTGTAGGTTATCCACAAAGGTTTTGACTTCACCATCAGTTTCTAAAGTCTTATTTGGTGGTTTAAAGTTCTTTCTGTTCCTCTTTGGAACTGTTATGTTAAGCGTTGCCCTTACCAATCTATGGTCAGAAGGGAATCTAACGTTGTTGAGAACTTCGATGTTGGTTATGAGTTGAGGTTGGTTTGTTGTTATGAAGTCTATTTCGTTCCTTGTTTTCTGATCGGGCGAGATCCAAGTCCAACGTCGGCTTTCCCTTTTCTTAAAATATGTGTTCATTATGAAGAGTTTGTTTTCGAAAGCGAAGTCGATGAGTAGTTCGCCCCGGCCGTTTCGCTCGCCATAACCGTATTTGCCCATAATTAAGTCCTCGCCCTCTTTGGGAAGTCCTACTTTACTGTTAAAGTCGCCCATTAATATTATTTTATCATCAGCTTTGGATAGTGCTGCTGAGATGTCATCGTAAAATTTCTGGATATCCTCTTCACTCGCTTTCTCTGTGGGTGCATAGACTTGGACTAGTGAAATGTGTAGATCTTCCAATTTCAGTTGTAGCAGAGCGACTCTTTCAGAGAATCCTATGAAGTTCACAATATTGTTCTTGTATGTTTTCTTCATTAGAAAACCAACCCCATATTTTCCCTTAGTCTGCCCAATGTAGCATAGTATGTGGTCTTGGTATTCTTCTATGTTGTAACCTGTTCTTTTTACCTCTGCAAGACCTAGAATGTCATAGTTTACATTTTCAAGAGCATATATAAGTTGTAGGTATCTCTCTGTCGAGGACAAGGATCTTACGTTGTATGTGCCTATTTGGAGAGTTTTATTATTAGTTTTTCTGTTTGTTACAGATGGAGGGTAGTGGTCATTGATCCCCACGGTGACCAGCCGGCTTGGGGAATGTAGATTGTTGTTGTTGTTATTGTTGGTATTTAAGTTTTCTCCTTTTTTCTGCTGTTTGTTAAGTAGTTGCTATTGGTTGTTGATTTCAGTTTGAGTGGTTTGCCTAGTCTTATTCATGAGTTCAAAGGCGTTTACTTTGGTTATTTTGCTTGGAACTTTTGGTGTTGGACTGACATCGCTATTTGATTGGGGTGATGTATTGGAGGGAGCACGTTTCCTTTTCTCCTTCCCATTTCCTTGGTTTGTTTTTCCTTTTATTATAAGTTTATCATATCGAATGACGGCAAAATTTCCTTTCTTCTTTTCTTCGTGTTGTTGTATTTTTAATTCTTTCCTAATTTGTAATACCTCTTTAGGGAAATCTTCTGTAGCATATGTTGACTCTGGGAAGTATTTGCCATTCTTTAAGATTTCTACTTTCCTCCAAGCTAAGGTGAATTTTACTAATACAGGTCTATGCTTGTTATCCACTTTTTTCCCTAGTCTTTGGACCTGATTAAGTTCCCACATGTCAAATTCTCGTATTCCACACTTGTTCCCTATGTTGTTTAGGAATTCCACGACCAAATTCATGAGTTCATTACTATCTGACTCTGTTTCTTTTAGCCCATGTAGCAGAATGTTGTTCCTCCGCAATTGTTTTTCTAGATTCCCAACTTTAGTTTTTAGTGTCATCACCTCATTATTAAGTTTGGCATTCTCCTCAAGTAGTGGATTCAATTTCTCTTCTATTATGTTCGCCATATTTGCTGCTAGTGAACTAGATTGCTTCATAAATTCTTCTTTTAATTCATTCATCTTCAAGTCCATGGTCTTGTTTACTCTTTCGAGAAATACCTCCATCTGTTTATCCATTATTTACTATTTAGTAGAAGTTTTCCAACTCTGGCAACACTCACTTGACAATCTACTCTATGACAGTGACAGCCGGTGTCAGTTGTCACTTAGGCTAGTAGGTAGTGGACTTTGTTGTTATAAATATAAGTGAGGGTAGATTTTTTTCACTCAGTGGTTCCAATACTTTCAGTCACAGTTTTTAGACATTAAATCAAGTTTTTGTCACTAGATAATATCACCACGATTAAGTGAACACTTTATATACACTTTTAAAATAATTTCAGTATCTAAGTCACGGTTTTTCTTAGCAAATTTCGAAAATACTTGGAGAGCACAAGTGCTTCTGACAACAGTTGACAGCCGAAAAAGACTCATGTACCTGACTATAATATTATGAATTGATTTCACTTAAATTTCTGTTGTTTTGCTGACATTATTTTGATTCAATTATTATTTTAATTTATGTAATAATTTGCATGCTGTAAAGTAGACTAGCCGATGTCATTAATTTATGTACAATTTCTGTTTTGTTGACATTATTTTGATTTTATCAATATTTTAATTATGTAACAATTTACACGCCCTAAGGTAGACTGTAGCCGATCTCTCAGGTATAAGATTTTGTACATATCGACTGTAGTCGATATGTACAACATCTTATACCTGTACCTACATTCAAAGCAAATAAAGATCTGATTCTGATTAAATATAATACTATATTTTCGAGTCATTTGGGGTTGAAACTCAAGGACTGTAGGTCCGAGTGCTTTTTCAAGCAAATATCAAAATGCTTAGTTGCCACTTCCCATGACCCAGCTGGCTGGCTCAGGCTGGCTTTTACTTTGGTCAGAGGCTTAGCATACAAGTAGCAATGCCTCTAGTCTCTTGGGGAGATATCCAGTTCACAGCATTGAGGAGTTTTCTGACACCATTTTTTAGTTTATTGTTAAGTTAGTTACTTTATGTTATTTAATTTATTTACAAATAAAATATCACAGTTTGATGCTGTTTGAACGGAAGTGGTAAAATAAAAACCTAGTTACTTACATATTATAACAAATAATAAACAATTTATTCCCACATCAACACAAATAAATACATCAAAAGTAATGAGATTATGACAAAAGAGGTTTCAAAAGAGTCCTGACAGCAACATTTGATATTCCAACCCACACATGAGATGAGATAGCATTTGGTACATCACTCGGGAACCTTAATATTCCAGTCAGAGGAAACAGGTCACCTTTGAGGGCAACAATGGGTTCCCGCCTAAACCAAACGACAGATAGGACAGTCATAATTCCTAATCCAATCTGAAGACCCATTCTTATAGTACCTTTAACTGCCATACTCTTGCCTATGCGAGTCTGTGAATTATCCTTCAGCTGATTTTCGAGTCTGTTTATTTTCCGTTGCAACTTTGAATATGCGGCAAACTCGTCTTTCATAGATAAGCCCTTTTGTTCTGCTTTGAGTGTCACGATTTGATCCCACACTGTCCGCTCTTCATTGGATGGTCTGGCAAAACAAGCAGCAATCTACAAGAAATACCAGTGTTTTTTAAAATAAATATTATCTGATGAACTAAGAAGCAAGAATAGACCCTTTGTAGTTACTTACCGGTTTTACTAGCTGAGGGACTAAAGCACTGAGCGTACATAAAATTAGAAAATAAACCAAAAGAAATCCATTTATAACCTCTAACATTTTGTTTACAGTGATATAGATTATTAAAATTTAAAGTACACAAAGGTTGATTCACAATAGTTCTTGGTGAATATTCATAAATAATCTCATAAAATAAATAAATCAACTTTTGTCTGACGGCATTTCACGATTTTCACGTCTCACTGTCTGTCACTCTGACTCACTGTATGTATAGTGTATTTAAAAGATGCTCTGTGCTCACTGTGCTGTCACATTCCCTGTCAAAGAATAAAGTTACTTCAGCGTGGACGTCAGTGGTCAGTCAGATTATTACTACGGAGTTAGTAAGTACCGGTAAAACTTATCGAGGCAAAACTTTGAAAAGGATTTTAATTAACGTTGAATTACTAGCATTTATCACTTTTTTATGTTAAAATGTTTACAAAAAGAAAAGGTATTTTATATCTCTCTCTATCACTTAACTATATCTGTGATCGCGACCAATACTCAAGAAAAGAGCTAATTCACAATACGGAACATGGCCAACCATTTGAACCTCCGTACTTGGAAGCACGGAAAGCACGGGTTGGGCACATTTTGTGAAAAATTGGTCAACCCAGGAAAAACAAATTCTAGAGACTTTATGGCGCCAATCATCTCTTGGCACTTACTCAGTAGCATGAAAGCACAGAGCATCTTAAGGTGGAAGCGCAAGGGTAGCACGCGTTTTTTTTTTTTTTCAAGTTTATTGCAATTTGCAGGTCAGTGTCAAGTTGTATGTTGATGAAAATATGAATCGCGCCAGTAACACGTATGGAGTTACAGAATTATAATCATTCAAATCATCAATACAACCCTCCAAGTTCATATAATCTCAAAAAGTGACTTTTTCATGAAATAGCTATTGAATGTGATTATATGAACTTGGAGAGCTGTATTGATGATTTGAATGATTATAATTCTGTAACTCCATACGTGTTACTGGCGCGATTCATATTTTTATCAACATACAACCTGACACTGACCTGCAAATTGCAATACAACGTAAGAAAATTTAAATTTCGCGGGCTACCCTTGCGCATCCACCTTAATAAAACACACCTTGTAAGGAATTTCAAATGCAAAACAAACCCTCTGACGACACGGGCCAAAATGTGCGGTATGGTAAAAATATAAGCTTGCTGTTAACCGGGATAAGCCACAACCCTCCGGATTCAGGTAACCTTTTTCAAGTTTCTAGTCTTTTAGCAATCCTACTGCTATGGAAGGAGAGTTCATGATCAAACCCTCCTTAGGACTGCTTCCTCGCTGACCAACTGGATGGCACAACTAGTTGTGCAGTCGGGAACGATATTGCAAGATCCTTCCCTACGGTACAACCAGTTTTGTAGTTTTATATTTTCCGCGCAACTTCGGCTGCGTCACATAAAAGAGCAGAATAACTGAAAGTTTCCTAATTATATCTCTTAATTTATGATAATCATTGAAATAAAATGTTGGAAGGGTAATTTTGCTCAAAACGAAATGTTTGTGATGAATAACGTATTTATTTGGAAAAGGATTATTACCATATTTATAAAAACACCTTCGCAATTATTGCATTATTTTAGAACAAACTTGAGTACCCTACAAAAGGTTATAGTGAGTCAACCTTACAAGAAAGACCTTTAGTATGCTGCACTAGACAGATTAAAGACATATGATCTAAGAGGTCAGGCCATAGGCAGCCTTAGGTCTACGGCAAGACTCCGAGATATCAATTTTCATCCCTTTGGGGGTGGTTTAGTAATGTGTCAAAAGAGTGGAGTTTCATAATTTATTGATGGCAACAAATACAAACTGTCAGATTGTCATTAACCAGGTGTATTTATTTACGTGTGTATTATTATTTTGTGGTTCACACATTTACAAATAAATAATTAAAAGCATGTATTGATTGACCTGAATAAAATACAGCTCAAAGCTTATTGTGTGCTCTAAACGCTGAAAAAACGACCATTCGACCGCTATAATAATCAATTTTGCCAACAATCATGGTGGGAATTAGTTTCAAGAAGAAGTCACTACAAGTTATACATTTGGAGACTTATACAAGCTACAAGGAATATCAGGAGACCCATAAATTAAGAGTGCCCCTAGATTCCTTTATTTGCTACAGCATACAGAAATTTTGTAACAGCAAATTCGTTGCAATAAGATTTATTCCAGTAAGGACAACTCCTGAGAATGAAAAGGCGGCTTTTACTATTGTTGAAGAAGAAGGGGAGAATTTCACCTTTCTGATCAATGAGTATGAGATACCATGGACAGTGGCTTTATGTGCATACCCAGTCCTTATGGCCGAAGATGTGATAATTACTGGTCTTTGTGCCGTGAGCAGACAGATTTGTTTCTTCAGAAATTGCTATGTGTTAAGGCAAGAACATGACGACGGTCTTCTTGGCTTTCGTCATTCTTGCCTCCAAGCCCCAAACGAGGTTTCAATATGGACAAAGTTCTGTGAAATACAAATTATAAGAACTGTCCAGGAATTATTAACTAATAAAGATATAAAAGAAGTCCCTAATGCTTTGGTACGATTTGAAATCCATATGGGACAGCCTGTTAAGATTCATAATGTGTACAAAGTTGCACAAAATTTAAAAAAAGAAAGTGTAAGGGCTGAGCTAGAAGCAGCCAGTGTTGCACTACAAACGTATGCTGAGCAACAAACAAATAATGACCAAGATATAAATGCCCAGAAACAAACAATGGTTGAGCTACAAGAAAATGTTGAGCAAGCTGAGCAACAACCAGCCAATGTTGAGAAACAGGCTAATAATGAGCAAAAGCAAAATAATGAGAAACAAGGAAATGCTAAGCTTAAAACAAATGTTGAACAAAAAGCAAATGCTGACCAAGCTGAGCAAAACCGAAAATCTAAGCACCAAACAAATGCTGTCCCAGAAATAAATGCTCAGAAACAGTCAACTGTTGAGGAAAATCCCACACAACAATTGAATGTTGAACCGAAGACAAATGTGGAGCAAACTATCCATCAAACAAATATTGATCATCAAACAGCCAATGTTGAGCAACAAGAAAATGCTAAACAACAAACAAATGTTCAACCACAAGAAAATGCAAAGCAGCAAACAAATGGTGAACCTGGTTGTTCAAATGTTGAGCTCAAGGCAAATACTGAGCAACAAGCTGCTGATAAACAGGATGAAAAAGAAAGCAGGGAAGGTTCAGCCAGCTCAAAAAGAACCCCAAAAACAAGAAAATGGAAATCTCACAAAAAGAAAGACAATGGAATCGACAGTTCCACAAAAATAGAAGACCTAGAAGTAAATCATGAATTTGCTGAAGGTCCTTACTTAACATTAGCGGACCTAGTCCTGTTGCCATCATACCATGTGATAATACATACTATTGGGGAGACACAGTTTGAATCTCTTTTACCATTAACTTATAAATGGTATAAAAATTTGGTATCCATCCCAAGAATAGAGGAAATTTTTATGTCCCTTTTTAGTAAATTTAATTTAAAACAGCTACCATTTGATAATATGACCATGCCGACAGCTGAAGAGGTGAGCCTGTACAAATGTGACCCAAAGAGGAATAATCCTAAAAAGCGGCTTTACACAAAGGATGAAGATATTGAAAAGGCTCTAAGCTCTATAACAGAAGGAATGGAACTTCCAATGTCTGATAATGAGTTTAAACCTTCTTTTAGATGGAAGGATATACCAGAGCATGCAAATCCATATTCTGGCTATCTGCCGACCACAAGGGTCCAAAGGAAATCAGAACAATTAGAAAACTTAGCCTTAGCTGTGCTTAGTATGGCTACAGATGGAGATGTGATTGTAGATTTTTGCTGCGGAACTGGACATTTGGGCATCCTGCTTGCTTACCTGTTGCCGAGATGCACAATCATATTATTGGAGAACAAAGAGCATTCTCTCGGCAGAGCTAAAGAGAGGGTTAAAAATATGAGGTTGCAAAATGTATATTACTACCAATGCAACCTGGACTTTTTCATTGGCGAATTTGATATAGGAATCGGACTTCACGCTTGTGGGATTGCCACAGATTTGATTTTGGACAAATGTTTAAAGCAAAATGCTCGGTTTGTCCTAAGTCCGTGCTGCTATGGAGCTATACATGGTACCAGTAGGATGGATTATCCAAGAAGCAAAAAGTTTGCCAGTGTACCCTTTGAGGAATATTTGTGTATTGCACATGCTGCAGATCAGACACACAAGGAACATCCTTTAGCCATCAGAGGAGCAAGGTGTATGGCAATTATTGATTCAGACAGGGCTGGCTTGGCTGAAGAATATGGATACAAGGTCACACTCATGAGGCTGAAGCCAATTACATGTACACCTAAGAACAATTTATTAGTAGGAATATCTACAGAAAAATAAAAATCAACATTTCTAACAGATCATTTATTGTTTTAACAGATTTTAAAAATGTAGAATTTGTACCTATTTTAACAACAGTTTATTTGCATCCTTCTCAAATCAAAACATTCAAAAAACAGCATTTTCAATAACACACTGTCCTTACAAGTTGAACAAAGTTCGACTGGTTTTAAAGCATAATCATTGGCAAATTGTAATACTTTTACCAAGTAAAAGTACCAAATTTACCACTTTTTCAATGTAAATCTAATTCTCTTTCGCGTAGATAATGGCAGTGCGGCACGGGATATAAATCTGAAAGAAAAAGAAAATTGTATATTTACTAAAAGTAATTCTAGTCATATGAAAAGGGATTCCTTTCTTCAGACCAATGACGTAAATCGTTAGATTCAACCTACCCCTTCCTAAAAAGATAGTTTCAGTTTCGTTGACAATAAAATTTGAATAGTATTGTCTCGCTCACTCGTACGGAAAATCGTTTCTATTGTAAGATGTGTGAGCTCACTCTAGGAAGTGTGAATACTTTTTGACGCGACCTAAGTACAGCAACGGCACATCGAACTATTTAAATATTTGCTTGAGGCACACTTATGTTTAATGTTTATGTGATAGTTTTCTGTTTCAATGCAACAATTTTGTATTAATGTTAATGTTTGTTATTTATAAGTTTTAAGTGTCCATTCAATAATAAACTTAAATAAAAAGTAGATGTCGATTACATTAAATCAATTAGTAATTCTGGATAAATCAAATAATTGAAATGATTGATTGCTGTTTAAAAAAAAAAGAATGTTCTTTGATGTTAAAAGTTAAGTGTCTATTCAATTTTACTTAAATAATAGATAATGTCTGATGAAAGATATCAATAGGTAGTTCTGGATGTATCCGTAGCTGAAATAATTCTTTAGCAATTCATTAAACTAAATAATTGAATTGATGTTGTTACAAGTTTTAAGCTTAAACTTAAGTTGATGTCTGTTTCATTATATTATTAAGTAATTTTGAATGTATCAATGAAATAATTGTATGCTAACACTGTTTTAAGCTTTCACGGTTTATAATTAAACTTACACTTGTATTCGATTATAAGCAAGTTTCAATAAAAAATAGATGTTGATTGATGTTGAAAGTTAAGTGTCTATTCAATAATTAACTTAAATAATAAGTTGATGTCTATTATATCAATTGGTAATTCTGGATGTATCAAATAGGCAATTGAAATGATTGTTTCTTGTCTAAATTTTAGTTGAAAATGAAAATTATTATGTTGTTATTATGTGTAAGTATATTAAGTTTTAAACCTATAGAATAAATTGATGTCTATTGCATAATATTCGTTTAATTAAATAATTGATTGACATATCAATAAAAAAATAGATTATGATTGATATTAAAAATTAATTGTCTAATTAGGTTGATGTCTATTGCATAATATCAAATAGCAATTCTGGATGTATTAATAACTGAAATTTTAGATTTACTGTTTCAATGCACTTATAATCACAAATAAAAACATAGTAGATCAATGTCTATCACATAATATCAATTATTTTTTTATTATTACACTTTTATATTACACTGGATGTCTGAATATTATAGTTGATGTTTGGTTATATATGATTTCTGAGAAAGTGGCCAGAGGGACTCACGGGAAGAGTAAATAACCATATAAGGTACCTTTGCTCAGCAAATAGGGACAATAAAGGATGAAAAAAAAGCATATTCATAAAATGAATTGTGAGTTCTAATTAGTCTGTGATTATGAGCCTATGGGAACTGAATGAGCCAAGAGGTGATATTTTTAAAATATGAATAATTGAAATAAATGATTAAAAAGAAATAAAAAGTTTTTCTTATCAATACCTGTATAGAATCACTTCGGTTGCCCCAAGGTTGGCCCTGTGTGGAGTGGAATTCGCCGTCCGGTTCTACGCGACCAAAGCCGCCGTATTTCTTGCTATCTGAACAAAGGACCGCCTGAAACAAATTATCAGTAAAAATCTATTTCTTTCTTCAGTTGACCACTCAGCATTTCAGAATCATCATCTACCTAGCCTGTTCCCAACTATGTTGGGGTCGGCTTCCAGTCTACCCGGATGCAGCTGAATACCAGTATTTTACATGGAGCGGCTGCCTATCTGACCTCCACAACCCAGTTCGTACTGGGTAATACGATACCACTTGGTATGACTGGTTGTCAGACTTTCGGGGCATTGACTACCTGTAACGACTTTCAAAGATCTACAAATGACAGCCGGGACCAATTCCGAGGCACGGAGGAAAGTTTCAGAATATTTACAGTCCTTCCAACCTAATCAGATGAATATAACTGATAAATCTAAACTCATAGCTCGGTTCTGGGCTAGTAATGTTCTTGCAGGCCTTATTTATGACATCCACAGATTAAGCAGCTGACAACCTCCTAATGCCTCCTATGTTGACCAGCGAGAGGCCATTAATTAAAGAAACACCTATTCTGTTTCGGAAATCGGCAGATGATAGACCAAGACTTAATGAAGTCTTGTAGCTTTAAGTATACCATCATCTTATCTTACTACTTCGAGTAATATAAAAGCGTGAGTTTGTGAAGATGGGTGTTTTTTTCTCTTACACGCAAAAAATACAGAACGGCAATTTGTAATTTGGCACTTAAATAGTTCGTAACTCAGATACACGCGGGCATACATAAGTTAGTAAAGTAAAATAATATTTACCTTATAATTGCCAGGCACGTCGACGCCGACCCTGTAGTCGGTGAAGCTCTGGTAGGGGTGGAAGTTGAACACGAACAGGAGGCCGGCGCGCTCGAAGGAGACCAGCTTATCACCTTCGTGCTTGCATGATACGTACGCCTACAGAGACACAATGGTATATTGATAAAATGTAAACATATTGTTCGTGAAGAAACCACTTGGCAAAATGGTTGTGAACGAACGGATTCTTTAGGTTGGCAATCCTGAACTAAATTCTCATTATATTCGAGATTCTGTACGAGTTATGTCCCCTCTTTTTGTGGCGAAGGCAAATCTGAGATTCGTGTTTACTTTGAGATTCATATTATCTGTGCGTTTCTATTAACCAGTAACCGGTTTTTACCGGAGATATTACGACTGCTTTTAGTAAAGGTGAGATCCACTGTTTTCATTTTCACTAGAGGTAGACTCAAGAACAGGGTGGGGCGTAAAACTTTTTATAATAACCCAATCTGCTTCCCCAAAAGGCCATCTTTGAAAAGGACCCAAAATGTAGGACATCCAGATTTTCATCAACAAGGTTTATCAAATATCATAAGAGAGCGGGAATGCAACATAACTTAATTTTAAGTAAATCTCCTAATTAAAACTGATACTAACCGGTGCGGAACTCAACCAGCCATACTTGTCCTCCAGCTCGTTCATGTCCCTATCGAACTGGTTGAGGAACTTGTACTTGAGGAGCGGGTCATCCACGAGGTTCCACTGACGCCGTGCGTAGTGGTACGACGAGTTGTTTCCGGCGCGAGGGAAGTCCAGCCACTCGGGGTGACCGAACTCGTTGCCTGGGAAGGCAAGGGGTCATATGAATAGTCTTTTAGGCCGAATTTCGGCCATGGTGGCCAATATTAGCGGAGATTACCTAAGGATATATCATAAAGGGTGTAACAAGACCCTTCACGAAGCCGAAAGGCACTTGTTCTTCCCGTCATTGCGATAATTTTTTTGTTCTAGACCATACCTGGGAACCTTTTAGTTACGGAGATATTGGGGTTAAAGTTCCAACTTTTTCACAAGTTTTTTGTTAAATACTTACATGTTTTTAATGTAAAATTTTTACTTGAAACACCTGCACGACCCCCTTACTATTCAATACCACTACAATACTAATTAAATATCAGCACAATGTTTTGAGTGTGTTACATTGAGTCCTACCGTAAAACGTGATTTTTCACCCCAAAAAAAAAGTCGTTTCCCAGAAATAGTTTTTGCGTAAAGTTACTTAGTTTGATGTACAGAATGCTTGGTTGACGGCTTCGTGAAGGGTCCTGTTACACCCTGTATTACACAAGTGTGTGCACAGGACCAGTGCTATCTCTTTCATAGTCCGATGGGACGGAACACCGACTCGACCGGGGTGACAAGGGCTTAGGACTAACGGCTGAACGTGCGCACCGAGGCATGGATGATTTAACTTAGATAATGATAATTTAATAAAGGTTTTTATTTCGGATTATACACAGATTTTCCTTTTATTTTCAGTCAGTTTTAGTGCAATGTCAGTGTGATCTTAAGATCCTGGCTGATGCGGTGAAGTTCAGGATCTACCTCCTTGATCATTTGCACTGCAATGGCCGCTAAACACATACCTATAAAGTTGAGATAGGCCTCGCCTGCGAGCGCGTGCGTGATGAGTCGTATCATGCAGTGCAGCGCCAGGCCGCGCTCCACCACGGCGCTGGGCTCGCTCAGGGTAGACATGTGCGTGTACATGGCTGCGTCCATCAGCCAGAACGCTATCGTTTTGTCGCCTACCAGAGCCTGGACGGGAGAAAAAGGTTAATGACTTGAGGTGACAATAATGTGTAAGTGTAAATAGTGTAAGTTTAAGAAGCGCAGTCTAAGATCATAAATATTAGATAAAGCTGCTATCAAACTCGCTACGACAATGACTTACATATCACAGTATTCTGTATAATATATACTTCACTAGATTTCGCCCACGGCTTCGCTCGCGTTAATTTAGAATTTGAAAACCAATTATGGTTGTACTCTGCTTGTAATAATATAATTCAATCATGATTCGAAAGACACGTGGCGCCATCTACTATCATAAGAAAGTCATTATTGTTTTCCTCGGGAACAGTACTTTTTTTCGGGATGAAAGGTACCCTATGTCCGTTTCTGTACACCTGACAAAGTATATGCTAAATTTCAGGATGATCGGTTCAGTGGTGTTTAGGCGTGAAAAGGTAACAAACAAACTTAGTTTCGCTTTTATAACCTGTTGGAACCTGCACCTAACTAACCATCTGGGCTAACACAACTAGGTTTTGTAATCGAATTATCTGAAGCGAGACGCATAATCATGTACTTGTACCTATTATTAATATCTTGTTTTGGAGAAAGATTATGAGACGAGACAATTTTGTCGCACTGCGCACTTTAGCCTGGTCATATTTTGTCATGGCATTTGTGGCAGAAGCTTTGGCATAAACCGTTTGAACTTAAACATGTTCTTTTAGGGAAGATGTACCTGGTCATGACTCTCAGCATACGCCACGGTGCCTTCCATCCACCTTCTGTTCGTGAGGGTGTGGATGATGTGGCCGATCTTCCAGTTCTCGTCCTTCTCCTCCTTGAGGAGTTTGATCCACATATCGGGGATGGCCATGCCGAGGCGGTAGTCGAAGCCGGTGCCGCCCTCGTTCACTGGGCGGCAGGATGCTGGCATGCCTGATACGTCCTGCAAATACAAATTTAGAACTTATTATGTTTAAACAAGTGGAATATCATAATATATCGAGTAGAGAGCAGCGGTGGCCCAGTGGTGGCGGCCCCGACTTACGAACAGTAAGTCGTGGGTTCGTACCCAGGCAGGCGCATTACTTTGTGTAATTTATTTCATCACCACTGCTCTCAAAAACGGTGAAGGAAAACATCGTGAGGAAACCAGCATGTCCTAGAACCAAAAAGTCGAAGACATGTGACATCTACCAACCCGCACTCGGCCCGCGTGGTGGATATATATAGCCCATTCCCTCTCATAGAGAGGAGGCCGAGTGTCCCAGCAGTGGCAACATTAAAGGCTGATTATGCTAAGTGGAATATGCTGGACCTGCTTGAAGTAGACTCGCCGAGTACCTATTTATTTTTATAGACTGGCCGTCTATAAAAATAAATACTCGGCGAGTCTATGGAGTTTCCAAAAACGATGAGCAAATCTAAAGTAGACATTTCCAACATTACATTCGGGGAAAAAAAAATAGATATTTAGAATCTTAATAAATAAGTTTAGCTTGCCCTTTTTTCACTACAATATTAAAACCTGAGCAATTACTGTGAAAACAATATGACAGCTTCCACCGATATAATTATTATTATTCTGCGGCTTCATCTGTCTCAGTTATCGGCATCATCATCAGCCTATAACAGCAGTCCACATCTGGACATACACCTGTCGATTAGGTAATTTGCCTGAAATTTGCGTATTTTTTCTTTTGTCTCGAAAAATGACCACGATACAGCGCGTTGAAATCTCGCGTTACGTCGCAAGCCTGTTACTTTTCAGCGTTCTATTATTAGTAACTAGCGGCCCGTCCCGGCTTCGCACGGGTGCCTATGTTACTCGGGGTGAATGTAGCTTTCTAATGGTGAGAAATTTTTTGAAATCGGCGCAGTAGTTTTTGAGTTTATTCATTACAAACATACAGTCACACACACACAAATACAAATCTTTCCTCTTTATAATATTAGTGTAGATAGGATCCCGTTTTTACGACGACAGACAGACTGACAATTCTTAGGACGTGTCCGTCTGTCTGTCTGTCACCAGGTTTTATCTCATGAACCGTGATAGGTAGACAGTTGAAATTTTCACAGATGATGTATTTCTGATGCCGCTATAACAACAAATGTTAAAAACAGAATAAAATAAATACTTAAGAGGGGCTTCCATACAACAAACGTGTCTTTTTTTAAGGTAATGTTACGGAACCCTTCGTGCGCGAGTAAATCTCGCACTTTGTCGGATTTTACTAGCCAGTGACGTCACAAGCCTCCTCTCTTGAACTTTGATGCGCTATATCCTCGTCATTTTTTAATTATGTGGCAATTTAAAAATACGTGTACATTTTTTTTTTTTTACGTTTTTTTTTTATTTATTTTTTTTTTATTTTTTTTTTTGTACCTGTGTATTTTTTGGTGATCTAACTGACGGACAACATTTTTTTTTTTTTCGATGTTGTCAAATAGTCTATTACACGCCGAGACAATACCGTTGTCATCATCTGCCTACCCAACTAACAAATTAATGTTTTATAATAGTTAAGTTAACGTTTTACATTTTCAATTAGTTTTTTTAAGATTGGTCGCATAAACGTCAATATAAACGTTTATAAAACGCGAAATGGGCCCAAATTAAAAGACAATATAATCGTTTAGTAGTTATGTAGAAGTCAGCCAATGACCGTCGAATGTTATATACAAGTTAAGTAAAAGTACAAAAACCGACTTTTCGGTCCAATACTGGTTGTTATGAGACCCTTAAGTGACCGCTTATGTCACATAGCTGTTTTAATGAGGTTTTCAAATGACTGAAACGTTGTACTAGTGTCCAACAATACGACTCAACGACAACCGTTTTGATTCATCGTGTTATATTGTGCTCGCCGGTGTGTGTATAAAAAATATTAGAAAAAGGTAAGCGAAGTTAATTTCTATGATTACAAAATATCTTTAATGTTCATTATTTAAGCGAGTTTGATATAATAATAGGGGTTTATTTTTCAGGGAACTTTAGTTTTATGACAATGTATATATGTGTTTTTGTGAAGTTTTTAACGCCCTCCCCTATTTCTTTGTATTTCAATAGTTTTAGTTAATTATCCAAAATATTTTTTCATAGTAAAGCTCCAACCATCTTGTTTACGTTACATAGCGACCTCTATATTACACTAATATAACAAAAACGTCGCGTAGACTTTTCCTTGAGACCATGACACCGGGCCATGTTTAGCCGACTTTAGGGTTCCCTGATCATTACTTTCATAGGATCTATTAAACATTGCTCATCTTGAACAGAAATCTAACGCGGCCCTTTATAATAAATTCATCTTATTTTCGTGTCGATGGCTATCTAATGAAATAGTACCTACTTTTAACCCAGATTAATTTATATAAATGAAAAATTTAATTTATTTTCAGGTCTAACATAGGATATCAATGAAATATGGTAGTGTTCTTGGAAAACGTTTAAGCGTTGTTTTATTATATAAATGTTATATTATGATTCACACACAACTACGTTTGTTTTGCGAAAACCTTTTATTTAACCGAAACGTTTAAATGACCAATACATTGTCCAATAAACGTCATAACTAGCATCATTATCCAACGTCATATAAGGTAGACCTGAAAACGTTTACTTAACATATGCACTGACACCATTATCCGACGTCGTAGAAGCTATTCCCGAAAACGTTTACTTGATATACGCACTCACACCATTATATGACGTCATATAAGCGAGTCCTGAAAACGTGTAATCAACATATGCACTCACACCATTATATGACGTCATATAAGTTAGTCCTGAAAACGTTTAATCAACATATGCACTCACACCATTATATGACGTAATATAAATCAGTCCTGAAAACGTTTACACAACATATGCACTGACACCTTTGTACGACGTCGTATAAGTTAGTCCTGAAAACATTTACTCAACTTTATATTAAGACATTACAGTCACGCAACTAAACCGTCGTAAGATAAACGTCTATATATCATAATAGTTAGCTACATACCACTATATAACTGTTACATAATATGAGTCTTATAAGACTGGAGTTATACGACGTTTTTGCTAGTTGGGTAGCCTTTGCCCAACTTTGTTGGGGTCGGCTGCCAGTCTAACCGGATGCAGCTGAATACCAGTATTTTACATGGAGCGACTGCCTATCTGACCTCCGCAACCCAGTTAGTACTTGGTAATACGATACCCCTTGGTAAGACTGGTTGTCAGACTTTTTGGGTAACTGACTACCTGTAACGACTATCAAAGATCTACAAATGACAGCCGGGACCAACAGCTTAACGTGCGTTCCGAGGCACGGAGGAAACTCGGTATGTAATGGGCGGTCACCCATCCACCGACCAACCTAGGCAAGCACGGCTTAACCTAAAGATCGACTCGAGCGGCTGTTATTGTTTTGCCACGAGCTCCTCAGACAATACCGTTGTATCTGGCACAATACTTATGGCCTATTAGAACTTCTTAGAACTAAGGAAAGTCTAATCCTGCCCCATAATGTATCTTATGGTCCATAATGTCTCTTGTCTATCCTCACCTCAGCAATAGTAATGGCCCTGTTATCGATCTTGTGCACCATCTCGTTAGCCAGCATGAGGTACACCAGAGCCTCAGTGTCGACGCCCAGTCCGTAGTACTCGTCGTAGTGGCCCGAGAAGCCCTCGCCGATGCCGCGCGAGTGGTACAGCATTGACGTGACGCCGTCGAATCTGTGGGTACGGGGGCCATTTGTAACGGGGTGTGCCGTGTGGTAACAAGGTTAATGGCCTGAATTCGATAGTGAAATTGGACTTAGAGGCCCGCTAGAGGCGCTAGTGTAGCGCGAGGTCACCGAAATGTCAGATATCATAGTTTTCGCGCGTTGCGTGCTTTTTTATCACGTAATTTTGCTAGTATTCACGATTGTTGTCTAGATCGAGCGATTCCTGATTAATTATGACTTGAAGATTTTAAGTAGCAACTTAGGATCTTGTTTTCTAGGTAAAATGATTTTTTAATGATTCATGCATGCTTATTTTAGGGAGAATATTGTAAATATGTTTACACTATGCTGTTAGACGTATTAAAATAAACTTTTTATGAAGTTAATGGTACTCTAAAGTATGAAATAGAATTATTGACAGGACCTTACTCGACAGTGGCGCCATCTGGTGAGCTCAAAGACGGTCGCCTTCATTGTTATGGCTATTAGGCAGTGATAGTCTAGTGGTGTGACCGTCGGATTGCCAAGTCATAGGTCTCCAGTTCGAACCCAAAAGTTCGAACGCATCTCTGATTTCTCGGATTCATGTACAGATTGTATAATTATCACTTGCTTCGGTGAAGGAAAACATCGTGAGGAAACCAGTATGCTTGAGAGATAATTCTTGACGGCATGTAAAGCCAAGTCAGAGGCTCACGGGTCTGATTCCAGCTTAGACACTAACCACACCAAAAAGAAAGAAAGATGGCTATTTAGTAGATAAAATAAAAGGATTTTGGTGACATAGTCTTTAGTAAATACGGATTGATACGAAATGTACATTGATACAAATCAAGATGATTAATTCTCTCTTACCTGAATCCATCAAACTGGTATTCCTCTTGGTACCACCTCAGGTTCGATAGCAGGAACCTTAGCACTTCGGTCCTGGAAACAATAACCAATATTAATATTTAGTTTATTTTATCCAAAGGTTAGGTTTTTTGGGTGTCGCTTTTCTATCTTAAAGTGGAAAATAGAAATTGTTTTACCAGTATTAGGGTCTACCTGTGGTATAACAACTAACTCCGAGTAGTTGAACAGCCCGCTGTCCCAAAGTTGGTGGGCCCCTCTCACTCCGTCGTGGAAGAAGCAGGAATTGGTGCCGTCGAACTAGAGACCTTGCAAGGTCTACCATATGGTATACTATCACTTACTCCGAGTAGATGAACAGCCTGCTGTCCCAAAGTTGGTGGGTTCCCCTCACTCCGTCGTGGAAGAAGCAGGAGTTGGTGCCGTCGAACTAGAGACCCTACAGGGTCTACCATATGGTATACTATCACTTACTCCGAGTAGATGAACAGCCTGCTGTCCCAAAGTTGGTGGGTTCCCCTCACTCCGTCGTGGAAGAAGCAGGAGTTGGTGCCGTCGAACTAGAGACCCTACAGGGTCTACCATATGGTATACTATCACTTACTCCGAGTAGATGAACAGCCTGCTGTCCCACAATTGGTGGGTTCCCCTCACTCCGTCGTGGAAGAAGCAGGAATTGGTGCCGTCGAACTAGAGACCTTGCAGGGTCTACCATATGGTATACTATCACTTACTCCGAGTAGATGAACAGCCTGCTGTCCCAAAGTTGGTGGGTTCCCCTCACTCCGTCGTGGAAGAAGCAGGAGTTGGTGCCGTCGAACTGGAGACCCTACAGGGTCTACCATATGGTATACTATCACTTACTCCGAGTAGATGAACAGCCTGCTGTCCCACAATTGGTGGGTTCCCCTCACTCCGTCGTGGAAGAAGCAGGAGTTGGTGCCGTCGAACTAGAGACCCTACAGGGTCTACCATATGGTATACATCACTTACTCCGAGTAGTTGAACAGCCTGCTGTCCCACAGTTGGTGGGTTCCCCTCACTCCGTCGTGGAAGAAGCAGGAGTTGGTGCCGTCGAACTAGAGACCCTACAGGGTCTACCATATGGTATACATCACTTACTCCGAGTAGTTGAACAGCCTGCTGTCCCAAAGTTGGTGGGTTCCCCTCACTCCGTCGTGGAAGAAGCAGGAGTTGGTGCCGTCGAACTCGTTGAGACCATCCAGGGTGTTCTTGGAGGCGTGGGAGTGTACCACATCGAGCAGGACGTAGAGACCAAGCTCGTGTGCGCGGTCGATCAGCTGTTTAAGCTCGCATGGTGTGCCGTAACGACTGGGGAGGAGAAAATGTGATCATTTTAAAACCACTATTTAATAGGACAGGGGTAGTTAAGGCAAGGCGACCAAGAGGTATGTACTATGTAGTAACTGGGTTGTGGTGGTCATGTAGGTAGTCGCCCCATGCTAAGATTAGAAGTCTCCAACATAGTTAGTTAGTTGACACCCTGTCACTTTCACACACTCACCACACACACTCACACCCCCCAGAGCACACACATTCACACACTCACCCCAGTCACACTTACCCACACTTTTCTCAAAACGCAGTGAATAGAGTGATAAAGTTAATTTATCAAAATGTATACTCCTTTTTATTATTACCACTTTTTTTACCCTCTTTTATGTTTGTAACTTTGAATGCATGCCATATCTTATAATTAGGGCTCGGATAAATATGTAAACACATATTTTTTTATTTGAATAATTTTCATTCATTATTTGGTTTTCTCCATAAATTATGATGTTTTGAGCTGGGAAATGAGGGTTTTAGAATCCATATTTTTCCATATTTCAAGGTTAAGACCATATTTTTATAATTTAATTACATTAGTCCACATTTCCTGTCTTTAATAATTAAACTAGCAAAAACTGCATAATTTTTGCTTCCATAGCGCCGCGCCGCGGGAATAAATTGTCGTTGCGCGGCATACACGAATGTAAGAAAATAATGGAGGTAGAAGGCCTGTTGCTTAAGTGGTAAAATCGAAAATAAGGTCTGTCCTCGAAAAAAATAAAGGATTTACGACGCTACAAAAAATTAACTAACAATCAACAATTAACTAAACAAATATCAATGGAACACCAAACGGCAATCCAGAGGAGGCATATTCGCCTACAGAGTTGTGCAAATTTAAGTTTGCGCCAGTTATTTTCTGTGACGTACAGAGGTCATTCACTCAATATAAAGCGTTTTTCCGATTAAACAGAAGGAACTTCAATTTTGAAAATTTGAAGAAACGTAACTTTGTATACTGCAATAACTCGAATAACGAGGCAGACTAAATTTTAGCTACTACATTTTAGCTAAACAATCTAATTTCGTTGATTTTTTTATATATATTTTGTAACAATTATGTTACAATAAAGTGTTTTATGTTTGGTAATAGTTGTCTTTTTTAATTCTTATTTTTCCATATTTCCGTTTTTTAGACCCATATTATATGTACATATTTTGGGTTTTTTATCACATATTTATCCGAGCCCTACTTATAATAATGTATAGATCTAATTTTTTGTCTATCGTTTTTATATTCTCTGTAAACTGAGAGATCAGGCTCTTGTGATACAGGAACTCCTAGTACAAGAGCTAGGGCTACACTGATGTTTGCGCAATCACTTGTCAATAAAGATTTTGTGAAATGAAATTGTGATTATGGGGTAGATGGCGTTGCCGTCAAGTAAACATTGTGCTCCGTATAATTTTATTTAAAAAAATGTACTGAGTGATAATTTGCTAGAAAGTATGGTGTTAAACTAATCTAGATAGTGTTAGTGACATTGTTATCTCAACCGAACTCTCACCGAGAATATTGTTACAGTGATTTAAAGTTATGAACTATAAACAGTGCTAAATCAAGGTGTTTGTGTTGATAAAGTGACCTAAACAATAAACAAATCCAAATAGCATATTTACCATTCAATTTAATGGACAGTTAAAATACAACAGCAAAACATAAGTGAAAATAAAAACATTAAGTGAAGAAACATTCGACCTACCCGTCACTTTTGTAAAATTGTTAACAAATAAACTGGTGTCCTAACGAACATTTTAAAAAAGAACTATGAACCAAACCACAATTTCGAGACAAATGTCGGAACGTACATAGCTCCAACAAAAATTGATCGCCTGCAGCGTTACTGTGCTCGGGTTCGAATCCAACATAGAAAATTTGTTTTTGTATTATTTTCTACGTTCTAGACTTCATTATAATAATAACATGGATTATTGGGTTTAAAGTACAAGAAAAATATTACTGACTTATTGAAATAAAATTAAAATGGATAGTGCAAATAAAAATGTTACGCTACGGAGACATAGATCAATGTTAAACATAAATAACTCCATTGAATCGACGCTATCTGAAGACCTCTTGGGTAGAAGCTTAGATTTGTCTACGAACACACAAAACAACCATTGCTTTGAGGAAATGAGGGAAGAAATAAAACATCTAAAATCAAGTCTAGAAAGCACGCAAAATGAGTTGGATACTATTAGCTTAGAGAACACCGATCTGAGAAAACAAATAGCCTGAGTCAAGAAATGGCTATATTGAAGCAGATTTGTACAAGTCCTCTATCTTCATTCAAGAAAAATATGTCCTCCAGCCTTACAAAAGGAACGAGACGGCGACTCGTTGATAGCTTTTCTAACAGTCCCATGACTGCAACACTTTTCAAAAGCGACTCCCAGACCTCCCAGGATGAGAACGATAACACGCAACCAAACCTGAAGTTGAATCAGCCAGTAAGTCGTACTACTCAACCGGAGGATGACGATGAGTTCCCGTCCTTTATATCAAACAGCCAGTCCCAAAGTCGGCAGACTAACGACAGGAAGACATTAGAAGAATTGGATGCACTTGTCAAGGCGATGGAAGAAAAAATAGCTTCAATGGAGACTGAATTAAAAACCATATTATCCGAGAATAGTACATTAAAGACAACCATAAGTGATAACGAGAAGATTATAAACTATCTAAAGGAAAGGTGTTATATAACCACATCACAAAACCTGGGTATTACCATGCAAACTGAAACAGAAGGCTGTACTATAACATCAAACACAAACAAAAAGTGCTTACAACCAGAAACAGAACCTAGTACCGCACCGGGACGGAACGAAGGCGAACTAAGCATATTGACCCTTCCTAACCAAAACACCAAGGCAACGTTAAATAAATTAATGATAATTGGAGGCAATCAGTGCCGGGGTTTAGCATCGGAACTAGTGCGGTCCAGAATGAACACCAACTATGATAAATACAACATACAGGGATTAGTATACCCTGAAGCACTGACAGCTGTTGCGCACTCTTGTGGCGCGCTCCAACTTACGCAACATGACAAGCTGGTGTTGTGTGTGGGGGAAGAAGACACGGATCCACTAAAAGTATCACATGAGTTGTATTGGATATTGAAACAAACAAAGGCTTCGGTAATATTACTTTCGGTTTGTCAGAATCGATTTCTTAGTGAGAAAAATCTTAATAACCTGATTTTTTGTGTATCAAGTAGGTTTGAACATTGTAACTTTGTTCAGCTTAAAAGAATTCATCACAATAAATATATTCAAAATATTTGCTCCAAAATAAATTTAGTTGTGGATACAATTGATTATAATAATAAATTTATACCATGTCATACCAAAATTAAACGTAAAATAAAACTAAATAAACAAAATAACAACAATAATGGGCTGAAATACACGTCACGACAAAAAAGAATAACAGAATACTTTTCCGTCACAAAACGGAAAACAAGGGTAAATAGCATCACTGGTCCATTGGATAATGCCGTCCGCAATTCAAATGAAATTTTTTTTCGTCTTTAATTATATAAATGTCATGCACCAAAATATAGCAGGGTTAATTAATAAAGCGGATATGCTGACTGTACAGTTAGCGGAGCTTGATAAGTTAAATAAGACAATTGATGTTTTGTGTGTTACTGAACATAATATGGTACTAGGCGATGAAAACATGCTCACGTTACCGGATTACAAATTGGGTGACAGTTTTTATAGAGATAGAAGAAAAGGTGGCGCGTGTATTTTAGTAAGAAATATTCATGAATTCAAAGTCCTAAAAGAAGTGAAAAAGCTATCTAAAGCTAATATTATTGAATGCTGTGGAATAGAACTCACGCAGCATAAGGTAACTGTCGTCTGTATGTATAGGGTTCCGAAAAATACCAATATAAAGATTAATTTTTCTCTTTTTTTCGAAGTGCTAGAAAATTTACTTTCCCTTATTACACTTGGAAAAACTAATAAAACTATAATAATTTGCGGGGATTACAATATAAATATTCTAAAAAATGATCAAGTTGCCAAGACATTTATGAATATAGTTTATGGATTTAACCTCAAAATACTCACTAAACAACCTACTCGCTTATCTAGCGGTACCTGTATAGATAATATATTTCATAATGCTCGTGGTAACATTGGAGAAGTAATTGAGACTGCACTATCAGACCACACAGCGCAAATATTAAAATGCAATGTAAAAAAAACGTGTGCAATCCATTCATGGAAAATTGAAATAAGGGACTATTCGTCTGAACATATAGAAAAGTTTATTGAGTGTATTGCAAGCTTAAGCTTTAGTGAGGCTTATGAACTGAATGATCCAAATTTAGCATACGAAAACTTTATAAGCATATTTAAAATCTTTTACGACCTATGTTTTCCGGTAAAAATTGTAACAAAGACAATTAATAAAAGGCAAAAATGGCTATCCAACGGCATAAAAACGTGCAGCAAAATAAAACGTAAACTACTGTGGCAATACCGTAAAACAAAAACTGAGAACAATAAAACAATATACACTTCATACACAGCTCGATATAAAAAAATTATAAGACTAACAAAGTATGTACAAAATAATCATTACATTAGGACATCTAATAATAAAAGCAAGGCAACTTGGAAAATAATTAATGATAACAAAGTTGATTTCCCTCATGAACCAATAACGAAAATTATTCACGATAATAAAGAAATAGTTAAAACAAAAGACATCTGTAATGCATTCAATGATTTTTACTCTGATCAAATTACTCCAGGCTGCAATAAACTACCGCCACAAATAGACAGAGTGAATAATTCAATTTTTTTAGATCCAACTACACCAGAAGAGGTATCGAGAACGATTCAATCTCTCAAAAACACTAAAAGTACAGGGTACGCTAACATAACAACAAACATTATAAAAAAAGTCCATCATATTATTTGTCATCCACTATCATACATTATAAACCTATGTTTTGAAAAAGGATCCCAGATAAACTTAAAGTATCAATTATTAAGCCGTTGTATAAGAAAGGGGAGAATACTTCTATTAAAAATTATCGACCACTGGCATTAATACCGATATTCTCGAAAGTCATAGAGAAAATAATACATCACCGAACGTACAATTTCCTCGAAAGTAAGAATGTACTGGTTAATGAACAAAACGGTTTTAGAAAAAATAAGTCAATTAATGTTGCTATTTATGATTTTCTCAACAAAATTATGTCAAGTGTAGATAACAGAATACCCATCTGTGCCTTGTATATGGACATGACAAAAGCCTTCGATCATGTTGATAATTCTATACTTATCGACAAGCTAGAAAGATATGGAATACGCGGCAATGGTCTTGATCTTATCACGTCATATTTAAGCAACCGGCAACAATACACTGAAATAACAAATATAAATATTAAAACCAAGCGGGAAATCAAATATCGGTCAAAACCTAAAACGGTGAGGTACGGTGTACCTCAGGGGAGCGTGTTGGGTCCCCCACTATTCCTGGTGTACATAAATGACCTTCCAAAAAGTATCAATCACCCAACAGTGTTATTTGCTGATGATTGTACAATAATGATAAAAAAAGAAGAGTCCTACAATTATGAACAAGAAATAAATGACACGCTAAAGCAAACTATAGATTGGCTGCAGTCGAATAATTTAAAAATTAATTTAGAAAAGACGTGTATAATGCATTTTAGTCAGCGACAACGACAACAACTACCGGTTAATATTGGTCACAATGGACAGTTAGTTGCAAAAACGGATACAACAAAGTTTTTAGGGTTAGTGATAGACAGTCAACTTACGTGGAAGCCGCATGTTGAGGAAATTTGTAAAAAACTTAACAGTTTTGCTTTTGCCCTTTATAAGCTGTCCAAATTTGTGAACCGTGACGCCGTGCTTACAGCCTACCATAGCTACGTAGAATCAGTCCTAAGATACGGACTCATTTTCTGGGGTAACTCGACAGATAAGAATTACGTTTTCATCGCACAAAAAAGATGCGTACGTGCTATATGTAACCTACACTCAAGGGACAGTTGTAAGCCATATTTTAAATCGTTGAAGCTTCTAACATTGCCGTCACCATACATCTTTGAGGTGGCAGTGTTTGTTAAGACAAACCCACAGCTCTTCAAAATAAGAGCCCCAGCTGACCCACGGCTAAGGAAAAGGGATTCGAACATTCTTTGTGTTGATCGTAGTAAAACAGCCCTTCTACGTAAAAGTGTTTATCGAATGGCTCCAGTTATTTTCAATAAAATTCCTAGACAGATAAAGAATCTTAATAATAATATGTTTAAAAAGAAATTAAAACAATTTTTAATTCATAAATGTTACTACTCCACAACTGAGTTTATGGAGGACATCTATGACATTTAGCATATTCCAATATTAAATTTAGATTATTATTATTTTGACATTAGTAATTGTGTGTTAGTACGTAAGGAATTGAGTATTAGTATGTAAGTAATTGAGATATTTCATTTTAAATGTGTGTCTGTTGTTCTGACACTACTAACAATAATTATTATTTGTATGCTCTCGGGTAAAATGTAGCGAACTGACCATCTTATTATAACATCTCAATGTATTGAAACCTACATTTACGAATAAATTTGATTTGATTTGATTTGTTTTTTTTTTTTTTATAGTGAAAAGGTTTGCCACTAGTAAGTAGCAAAAGGAGATCTCCCTCTGGACGATTCAGTGCTGGCGTGGTTAAGTACAAATGAACACATACCTGCTAGTTGCAAAGAAGCTGGTGACCTGGTAACCGAAGGACGCGTAGTACGCATGCTCCATGATGGCCATAAGTTGTATTGAGTTGTAACCTGAAAAACAAATGCTTTATTAACAGCACAATGTAAAAAAGCGTATTTGCAATTAGTTTATTTTGAAAGACTTGATTTCAATGGCGGCTGGAACCTACCAATCTGACATAAACAAAATCATAAAAACTTCAAAGTTCAAGTTATGCTCTATTGTCGGCGTGGCATCTTCCAAGTCTACCGATCTGATCTCCAAGGAAACAGGCTCTTACAAAAAGCCGATAGGTTCCTAAGTCTTAGCAATAGTACACATTAAAAACTCTTAAAATGGACTTTGTGGTCATAACCATAAAGACTATTTTAAGAATTTTAAAATTTTATATTATGATTCTGATAAAGTAGCCATTTTAGGCCCCCAGAAACTTCTGAGCTAACTGGCTTCTGATTTCAAGCTAACTAAACTAATTAGTGAACTAAAAATTAGCTAGCTTACCTTGATTCTTAATCCTAGGTAGTACATTATCTCTAAATTCGTTGTATGTGCCGACCTTGCCCTCCGCCGTAGCGATGCCGACATGGCACTCGTATATACGGGGAGACTTCGGTCTCGCTACTTTGGGGTGCTTAAATTGATATGGCTGAAAACAAGAAAGATTATTTTAAACTATTCGTGGATGTTGTAAAAGATTTAAAAAATAAAATCATGCTTGGAATCCTCGCAGAGTTACACCCACATTTCCGCAAGTTATGTTATAGTGGAGCAGCGGTGGCCCAGTGGGAGCGGCCCCGACTTACGAGCAGTAAGTCGTGGGTTCGAACTCAGGCAGGCGCGTTACTTTGTGTAATTTATTTCATCACCGCTGCTCTCAAAACCGTGAAGGAAAACATCGTGAGGAAGCCGGCATGTCCTAAAACCAAAAATTCGAAGACTTGTGACATCTACCAAACTCTCATAGAGAGGAGGCCATGTGTCAGCACCAGCCATCAGTGGAAACATTAAAGGCTCATACCTTCCATTGATAAATTTAAGCACACTGATGCGTATTTTCGTGTATATGAACGGCACACATAGTAAATAGGGGCGTAAACTCCTGCGAGTGTAGCTGGCTAGCTGGCCACTGATTGGCTGCCCCACAAAGTATTATCCGGCTAAAACGGTATGCGGTGATGCAATTATATTTGGTAGTGTTTTTTTCATTGACAAAATAACAATTGTATTTTTCTTAGAAGCCATATTTGTTTCATGTGACAAGCAAAATTTATTTCGTGATCTTGAATGTTTTGATTATTATAATATCTGACGGTTGTAATTCGTTTTGTAACGTACAGTAGTGTAAATATTATTTGTTGTATTTGTTTATTTACTTAAAAATGGTGTTCTGTTGTGAAGTTTGCGCTGATTATGTGTTTGTCAGAAGTTAAAAACAATAAGTATTCACGATTTTTTGATGTTAAGATTCAAGTTGTGTCTAAAGGAAAATGTGTAGGTACCCGAATTACGAGAATTAACCCAAAATTCATCTCGTACTCGGTATTTCAAATGAATCTTTCTTCTGTTTGCATTGTCAGAAAATCGTGATTTGAACCTTGATTAATGTGGTGAGTTCTTGTATTTATAACTTTGGTTTTTACAGGCTTATTTTCAATGTTTGTTTTTCAAATATTCCGGTCAGACGCTCAAAATTAGTACGGAACGAAAACTAAACTATTTTTTTTTGTTTACAGCGCACTCTAGTTTTATTTTTTAGATTTTTTTGTAACGAAGCGACATCCTTCGTTCTTGTATTGACAGAATACCATTGAAATTCCTTATATTTAAGCTAGATGGCGTTGTTTCTCATACGCTTACTAAAAACACCAGGGGTGAGTGAATATATCAATAGATGTGACTACTTTGAGGGTCATCCTAAGTAGAGCGACGCTGTGATGTTGCGAGGTTTTTTTTTTTGCGTGGCCTGCCCGCCGTCGGGAAGCACTGCACGCCACTGGTAGATATCACACATAAGAAATAGAAAGAATATACTTACATTTTCTGGCCTGTATATAAACTGTTGGTACGTGAATCCTTCGAAAGGTTTGACATAACTCGCCCAGGGGGACAGCCTGTACAAGTGGTCATTGACTATGAGCTGCACACGGCTCCCGTGTTTTAGTGGTGAAGACCCATCCGGGTTTGCTGCTATCGTTAACTCCCATTTACCGTATTCTAATCTCCTGAATTGATGACTTTTTGAGTTCCAGCCATCTGTAAGATAAAAAATATTTTAACTATAAAGTAATGTAAGTACTGTATCTAAGCCTACGTCATCAGATCAAAATGAGTATAATGCACCCGCATTGCGTGTGAAGCCCCGACCAATAATCTTTTAATGAAACCATTTACAGATAAAATCCATTCAATTCAATTGTAATTTGAACTCAATGAAGAATAGAACAGAGTTTGAAATGAAGTGATAGTCTCGATTTGTCGGTATTTGCTTCGAGACTGTTAATATTGACAGTTAATGCCCTTTAGTCTATTCTGGGAGCTCCCCCATGTGCCATGCCCATGCACTATTGATTATTTCTGATTTGAATGTAACAAATTTTTAACCATCTATAACTAAATCAAAACAGAAACTTTGAAAGTAAAGAAGTAACTTATTCAGAATGAAGAAAATTATCGCAAAATGTGAATGTGTATCAAATTGACATAGGTACTGTGGTAATTTTCCGCATTATAGCTATTTCAGGAATTGTCTAAGAAAGATATATGAGATTTGAGAATACAAAACTAAAATTTCCGTAGCTACTTTTTATAGCCAGCACAAGTACCAAAAAAACTTGATCTGATGTTAAAGCTACTAAATATAATACGTACTGAATTCTCCTTGTAAGTGCAAACTGTGTGCTCCCGGAGCCCATTCCCGCCATGTCACGGAACCATCGGAATTGTACTGAGGTCCGAAGTATTTGTACCCCTTTGTGAACCCGTCGAAACCACCCTCCCAGGACTCGACCTTGTCCCACAGATCTTTGTAGCATCCATATCTGAAATTGAGATTACATAAATGAATACAGCTAATAGCTATGTGCTTTTATGCTTCCAACTTTATCATCATAACACTATTAGCCGAAAGACGTCCGCTGTTAGACAAAGGCTGTTCTTTACTGTTTAACTTCAACATAATTCATGGTTGTCTTATGAGAAGGATGTATTGGTACTATTGGTTAACCCACTCGAGATATCCGAATTGGCCGCAGCATGCAGTTATCTATAGTTGCTGGTTCAGTTTTGTTTGGAGATTGGTGCTTCCTGAATCCTGATTTCTATTGCGATGGTAGGCTAGATGATAAAATCGATGTTCACAAAATCCCAGTTTTGGTTAATGTTGAGTTAAGTTAAATGAGGGTATTTGCAAAATTCCTTAACCTATTATACTTTCATAACATAGTAATTACTAGTTATAATTTTGTTTTGTATTCCATAAGTACATTGAATTACTTATTATAGCGCTACCTATTTGCATCTTGATTGTTTTGTTTCGCTCGACGATGTAGAGATATAGTTACCTAAATTTATGTCTGTCTGTTTTACCTATGTAAAATGACAATTTGTGTGATTATGGAATGAGCATAGTCACAGCTAGCCAGTTAAGTTTATCGCTACGGTCTACAACTATTTTTAAGCAAAGTAAATAACTTATTTAATGAATATCGAAGTTCCAAAGTGTGTCTAAAAGTTCTGCGTTTCTGATATCAATTTGACCTTAGATTTGACATTGGGAATGTCACAACGCGAGCGCTCGCAGCGCTGAATCAATCAAGCGCGGTATTTTCTCAAGAAAATAAATATTGATATAGAATGTGTCTATGCTGCAAAGGCGGAAAATAGCCGTGCAGTGATTCACTTTCTACTGCTTTCCACATAACGTGACTATTTATATTCAAAACAACATTCTCTAACGTTTCTGTACGCCTAAAAATATCAAGCGCTACATCGCTTTAATGTCAACAATTCGTAAACACGGTAGGTTAACCTAAAATTGAGTCAAAATATCACTTAAAAACACTGTTTTCTTCCACAATTTTACTCAAACTTCATTAATAACTGTGTTACGATCACTAAAGGCTTACCTGCGTCGGATTTCCCGTTCGTAAGGCTTCAAATAACCATCTCGTTCAAATAATTTCTGTATGTCGGGCACGGGTACTTCCATCGGGTCCATCGCTGAGTAGTTTCCACCCATTACGTCTCTATAGTTGCTTACTATTTGTCAAACCGGTACGAACTGCGCAGGCGCTGTACAACCGCGCGAAATGGTATCGCTCGTTTAAATGATAGAGCGTTGTTCGATATTATTATGAACTGTGGACACGTTTATTACAATTTAGATAAAGTTCGGGTCATCTGTGCCGCAGTAGACTTTGTTTCGCTTCAGTATTTGATGATATGTGTACACGGGTTAGGCATTTGTTTAAAAAAAAAAATACCTATCAATCCCTGTAGTAAAACATTCTTTGATCTCGTGATTATCTTATCATCAGTTTACTCGAAGTTTTTATTTGCAGTCTATTGTATAAGTTTATGATTAACTCGTTTACAATTATGCCTACTTACCACTCATAAGGTTAATATTAACTTGAAGGCTGAAGCGGTTACTTTACTGCACACTTCGTATACCTACTTAGTTAAAATTAATGTACTTAATGAAAAGGATAATATATGGCCTCTTTACCTACGAAGTGCGGAAAATTACCATATTGACCGACTTGCAAATTAGCCTAAGCAGTTTATTAATAGACTACCCACTTTAGGTATATTTATTTAGGAACGTATTCGACATATTTCGCCTCGGCTATCATAAACACTAGAAGGGTTAAGTAGCAATACTGAGCTGTCAATATGACTAAGTACATAAGCGCTTCTGTCTACGTTATGTAAGTTTTATAAACAAGTGTAAGACGTTATGTTATCGCAAATAACTATGTTTTAGGTACCTACGTGAATGTTCCATGATAATAAATATCGTTGCCCTAGAAGAGTAAACAAAATGTTTATGCTTATTCCAGTATAGCTTGGCCTCGCTTTCCTCGATTTCGTATACAATGAGACATCCGCATAAACTGGTTTTGTATAGCTTGATTGGCCGTCGCGTCGTACGTACTATTTGGTTCAATAAGAGTCTAGGTGAGGGCCAAGAATGTGACCTTGCGGTACCCTTTCTTTAGTTCTATTGGGTTGTCTTAATATCTTTCATGTTTTAAAAAAAAGCTAACCTGGATATTCTAATTTATACTAAATATTTTATGTACGAAAGGTTTTTTGGTTAGTTTACGTGCAGACACATTCTTTTTTAGAATGAGTAAGGAAAACTATGTAGTAGTTGTTCAAATGCCATTTTCAAGTCACAGTGATTTGTTTCTATGGGGCATAATGAATAATGAGAAGAATATTACTGAATACTTACTATAGCTTACTTTTCAGAAGAAAAGAGACAACATGTGAAATGAAAAAGAAACGCCGATCGCAATAGATGTCGGATGAAGACTGAGTGATAAGCAGTCTGCTTTGAAACTTAATTATTATTTGTATAACTAGGAGACTAGTTGCACGAGTGGTACCGTCTGATAATTACATAATAGTTCTAGCAACCGTTATCAGACTCGGACAACAGAGCTTGTCCGATTTTCCCGTGATCGAAGGTCAAAATAATCTGTGAAGTGAGTCGAAACTGTCTTTCGGCAAGTTTGCAAGTGCTTGGCGTCGGTGACAAGGCGATACGCTTCAAGTAGAGTTGGGCATCAGGCAGGATACCTGGCTAGATGCGGAGATGGCCGCTGGAGTAAGTTACCTGACCGAATTGTGGCCAAAATGAAGGCGAAAAATCCAAGAATGTCTACAAGCACTCTTAGTCGCGAGAAATACCTGGATGAGGGATGCATTGGAACCGTGAAGTATGGCAGGAAAGAAAGAAGGCCTATACCTGGCAGTGGGCAATTCCAGGCTAAAATAATGCTGATGAAATTTATCCATATACAGATGATAATGTCGGAAAAGCATATACAGATGATAATGTCGGAAACCTAATTTGAACATGAACAAACAGAGAGTGACATTATCAGACACTTGGCTGAGTGAGTGATTAGTTGCGGTAGCTAGCTTCGTAATTTTTATGCTTTTGTTTCTGAAATCATAGGTGGTTGGCCAACAACACAGACAGTACATGTCCAGCCAGTCATGACTACATTCCAAAGCACTTACATAACACTAGTTTAAGCTTTCACGTTTATAACTAAACTTGTACTGACACTTACGGGATATCTTCTGCCCAGGATCATGGCGCTTGCAACAGCGTTCAATTATCGGGAGCTCAAAATAACAAACAATCACAGAAGATATCCCGTAAGTGACAGTCTAAGTTTAAGGTAAAGGTTCTTTTCCCAGACACTGTTATTCACATATTTGCATGAGAATCATGATTGTTTTGATTCATGCAAAAGTGGCATGGTCCTAGATTTGTATGTCATGTGTTAGGGGTGGAACCATTTATTTTGTTACCGCACTGCCTTAACTGTTAATTAATTTCTTCAGCATTTTCTCTAACTTTTTATGCCACAAACTTAAGATAAATGATGAAGTGTTTTATGAAATGGATTAACCCTTCTTATGCCAGAACGTAGATCTACGCGAAACACAATAGGATTTTAATTGTGTCTATATACTGGACATACGCAAGGTTAATCAAACTAAGAATTATGGCTAGCTAAGTACACTATCTACACTAAAAGCTACTTAATTCTAAACTAAAATAACACAACCCCTTGAAAACAAATTAGCAGTATTTATTCAATAATCTTATCTATTTAAAGCTAAACTACACGAGTACGAAACAAGTCAAAATATATCTGAGCCTGTTCTCTTCGCCCTGCATACTGCTTCATCAGGCTGTAATTTCTCTTCTTCTGATGGTTGTTTAGGGTATCCTTCTTCATCTAACTTGCCTTCTTTGTAGTCCGTGACGATTTTCTTGCTATAGACTGCGTCAAACAGCTGCTGTGGAGTGAATTCACTCTGAATCACGTTTGCAGCTTTGTATGTAACATAAGGCTTTAAATCGAAGCCTTTTAGGTCAGGAACAATAAGTTCAGGTATCATTTCAGGCACAGTAACGAAGCGGCCGTTCAGATAGTGTCCTACATCACGAACTCCTCGCTTATCAACCTCCAACACCCTTTTATCAGTCATCTGCTGTTGACGATGAAGACGTGAGCCTCTCTTGTTAGCAATCACAAATTTTCTGAAATTTCGCTTGCCTTCCCTCGGAGCTGATAAGGAAATGCTCCTTTTCGAAATGAAATTTATTAAGTTTGTTATTTTAGACATTTTCTTTATATAAATATTGCTTCTACAATTTTATAGGTTACTCATATGTCATTGTCAATGTTTTGATTTCATATTGACATTTTGAGTTTGACGTCTAGGGCTGTACTGCTGGAGCAGAAACCGGTAATTTTTGCAAGCAAAAATCTTGAGTTTATGGTAGGTAGCTAATTTATATTTACGAGAAGCTGGCTGTTTTCGTTGTCTCATGGTACTTCTATTGTAATTTTGTTGACTCACGCTAGAAAATTCTTCTGTATCTGCGTTTATCAACATGGTGGAAATCGAATCCGCGATATGCCACTACGCAGCTCAGCTTTTATATGCCTTCAAACTCTTGTCATTATTTGTTACCCCACCCACTGGCTATACTCAAGTTAATAGTTGTGTGACGGTATTTTGAAGACAGTCCTGTCTTACCAAGAGGTAAGACATTACCTGTGATACCCAATATGGGCTGTGGAGGTCAGATAGGCGTCGCTCGCTCCATGTAAATACTAACTGGTATTCAGCTGCATCCTAAAGCGATTAATCAGTCTAAGCTGCATATTCAGCTGCATCCGGGTAAACAAGAAGCCGACCCCGACGTAGTTGATGGAAAGGCTAGACAAATAAATGATGAGGGTATTTTGAGGGCAAGTCAAACAAAATATAATTCGCATTCATATAATTTATAGTAAACCTATATACATAATTATCCTTCTATTATACTTATGGAACACCAATACAAATACATACATCCAGGAAACAAAATAAAAGATGTTTGTATATTAATGCAATGCGATCAAAATTGCCACTGTCAAATATTTAGCGCAGATTTTTTTTCATCATGGACAAAGGCCGTTATCCAGAAACCGCAGGTCGAACCTGGATGCACTTTGCAGAGGACCAAAACGACCCAGTAAAAATGTTCCCTGTTTTATTGGGCAATGATAATTTGATTCTAATGGTGAGCCGCCAATATTAATATTACAAACAGCCAAGGAACTTCATTATTGTGATGTGACATTAAAAATAAAAGTAATATCGCGATTTCTTTTTTTTGTACACTTTTACTAATCAATCCCTACACATTAAAGAACAGCTGAAAGTAAAAAATCTACATTTTGTGCTCGCCGTTGAACACTGGCGGTATAACTATAGACAGAGATACTCAACCTTTTCCTTGAGTAAAACCACAAAGAATTATACATATTTCCCGAAGTATTTTTTTTCGCCTATTCCGCTTTATGTTAAAAAAAAAATGTTTAGATTTATATGGAAAGCAAAAGGTAGAGTACCGGAATCGAGGGTGAAATGAGGCATTTTAAGCGTATTTCATGTCTAACAGAAACTCATAACCCTAGTTTTGGGCTTTGCCGCAGTCCGGTAAAAAGAGGTTATACCAAAAAGTTCACAGTTCCACCCTACATTAACATTGGCACTGTTTTATTTTAATTAGCACCTTCAATATTGTTCACACAACACATAACTATGGTTAAGTTTTTGTATGAGATTGGTCTATATTTGCAATATGAACAAAAATACGGAATCCTAATTAGTAAAACGCTTGTTTCACCAAGTGATTTCTATTGAGCAGTCCATTGGAACTATGATGTAACGAAAACTTAAGATTTTAATAATATTGGACAAGTAAACTATGGAAAAACCGAACATACCCCAGAAAGACATAACACATTTATTTTTATTGTCCAAGGGAATGTCAAAAACAACATTTAATCGAAATCAGTATCACATTATTAGCCGAAAAGTTATAAACATTTCAACCGTATCGCAAAATCATTATTCACACAAGTAAACCGAAACTTTCTTGTCACATAGGTATACAATACTCGTTGTTCACTGATATAGTTAAGTTTCAAAACATTTAATACAACAAGAGAATACATTTTTGTTGTGTCATTGAAATCGATTTTACAAAATTTCGACATTATTCCATTTTTTTTATATTGAGAGAAATTAGAGGCTTAGGCTGTACCTAAGTCTTTTTTAACCTCCACTCGAACGTCATTTTCATACACACAGAAATACAAACATTGGCATTTCGCTTACAGACAACGAAATAAAAAGTTTTTGTTTTCACGACCCTATAAACAAGAACACTTGAGGTCACTGATCTTTCCCTGGTCATGTATCGGCGGGTCTTTCATCGTGGTGGTTCTGGTCTAGCTCTTCTAGGTTGTCGCTGGACGAATGCGTCATGTCGCTGAGTTCGTCGATCTGCTTTTGTTTTTTTCGAACGTTCCAGTGCAGACATTCGGCTAAGGAGTCGAACCAGTCGGAGATTTGGTCCTGTGCGCATATCGATGGTACAGGGTACACTGACGTCGTCACGTAGAGGCTGCGAATGAGAGACTGGTTTCAATTTATGTTTCTGAATTAAAATATCAGTATGGGAATGGCAATAGTATTTTTTATTTCATTAATTTTTACTTAACTTTTCTTGAAATTAGAAACTCACGAATAACTAATAGGGGCCAACATTATTATCATTTATTGTAAGTTTTCTTTCTTAAGGACAAAATATAATTTATTCTAATATCATGCATGTGGAATGTCTTTGTCCACACAGTCACAACAGAACCGTAACGAATTTCATACAAAATAGCTCATCAAAAGGTTTGAAGCCACGGTGTAGTCAACAAATGGAGTGTTCATATGCATCAGGTTTGACAGAGAAAGGACAGGTTTTACTGGAGTCTAGTAAGGCCTATTTATTTTCCCGTGATCGTAGATACACATACATTACATATTGTATAAAATATATGACTTTTTGTCCAAGAGCCTTTTGACTAAGTTATTGGAACATACACAAATAAACACGACATGCATGGTGATATGGTCTTAAAACTAAATGAGGTTAATGTTAAACCATGATTACTTTCACATGCAAAGCAGAAGCGAAAAGCAAATTAACCTAAAATAAATATTTTTCTACATTGATTTTGCAAATAAAACTTTAAAAACCTAGATCTTTATTTATTAAGGCAATAGGACAGCCCTTCACCATATAAAAAGCAAATAAAATCTAAAAAACCTTCCCTGCACAAAACAACGATGTTTATGATAAGAGAAGTTGTCTATGACCAGTGGTGATATCACTCTATGTGTATTGAGGCTTCTGGACAGGAGACGGCATTCAAAACATTCACTTTTAGGTCAAATAAAATTTGTCTGAATGAAATATTTAGAACACCCCAGTCCACTTATGACCAATGATGAAACCAATCTAACACACACAATTATCTAACATACAAGGGTTTTCAACATTTGCATAATGCACTAGTATATACTTGGGGTCTACAGAACAAATTTTTTTCGTCTTCTGTCAACCATCTCATACAATTCGTCCATATCATCTTTGGTTTTCCTTTCCCTCTCCATCCATCAACATTCACGTACTATGTCAACTAAAATCACCTTTTCATAACCAAGGATCATTCAAGAGTAATCGATATTTATTTCTTCCCTCATTTCACCGATTCATCAACCCCGAACTGAATGCTCCATTAACTATCTACTCCTTGCCATGCCGTCTCCGTGTAGTGTGCGATGCGAGTGAAGCGTGTCCTGTTACCTATCGCCGGGCCTGAGGGTGACCTGCGAGCGCCCGTCGAACGACACACTGGCCGCACTACGCGCCTCTAGCGTGGGCATTATCTGAAACAAGCCCCGAGACCTCAGCTCAATGCTACAAGTTACTTTATGCCTATCAGACTCTGGGAAGATTTGGACGCTAAATTTTTGTGATCTTCTTCTACTTTCGACTCAAATGGACCTAGTAGTCTAGTAGGAACCATGTTTATCGTGGCGTTTGGAATTTTTGGGATTATTTAGTGAAATTATACACCAAATTCTGTAACTCCGTCGTTGCGTCAAATATTTTTAGCACGGGATATTTATTTGTTCAAATACATTGAATGGTTTAACCTTTCGTATGCAGAGTATATAGACACAATTAAAAAGCTATTGTGTCTCGCGTAGATCTACGTTCCGGCACACGAAGGGTTAAGTTTCGCAAAAGTTATCTGGAGTATTCTGGAGCTTATAACTTCCCTAAATCTTCCAACTTTTGTACGTAAGTCAGTTTTACAGAATTATGAAGGGTATTCATACTTTTTACTTGAGATGGTTCACTATACTATAAAAGTTCGAATTTACGAAAATTCAAAAAAATATTCTATCTCTAACCTAACTTTTACAACCTAGGTACTTTAATTAAGATACATCTACACATTATGTGACACCCTACAAAACAAAGTATATAACTGATTAACACACGAGACTTTATACAACATGCGTGTAACTAAGTTCCAAGCGTATAGCGGCGTGCACAGCGAACGGGTGTAGGCAGAGAGTCCTGTACCTATCTCCGTGTTGTAACGCTTGCCGGTTGCGGCCGTCGAACGAGACCCACATGGCGTTTCTCGCTTCCGGAGACAGTGCGATCTAGAATATTAGCTTTAAATTAACTGTGGGATAATTAAGACTGCCTATGGTGGATTATTTATTCTAAAATAATACAAACCTGTGAAGAAATAGTGTTTTAAAACTAAGAAAAACATTTTCGTTGAATGTAAAACTGTGCATTTTTTTTAACTAGATAAATCGTTTCACAATACTCTTTGGACCATTTTTTTTAATTTATACTACATAATAAACTAAAAATCCAAATACAGGGTTTGCTCAATATAATTCGGACTTGCCCCAAGGGCCTTGGTCAAGTCAAAAATAACTCGAGCAATCCCGAATCATACGCAAACCGAAATATGTCATAATAAGTTTGAATAAGAGTTCATATTACCTTAAGCTCCACTCCAGCGGGGACCACGATAGGCCTGAAGGACAGGGAATGCGGACAGATGGGTGTGACCATGATGGCCGGGACGGACGGGTGGATCATACTCGCGCCGGCTGCCACTGCGTACGCTGTGCTGCCCGTCGGGGTTGATACTATTAGGCCTGGAGAGAGAATAGATGCTGTGTTTAGAGAAGCTAATGCAGGTCGGTCTTTTGGGTAATACTTTATCACACTGCTCTCAAAGCAGTCAAGCAAACCGTCATGAAGACATGTGACATCTACCAACCCGCACTGGGTCTAGGATTACGGCCCACTCCCACATAGAGGAGGCCCGTGTCCCAACAGTTGGAACGTTAAAGGCTAATATGTGATGCGATATAAGAAAGGCAAAACAAGCAAATACAAGTTGGTCATTTAATATTTTCGAGGCTCAGTCTTTGATCAGCTCAAAAGTGAAGAAATTGTCGGCATTGTGTAGATCGTGTAGATCTAGCAAACGGTGGTGAAAAGATTTTGTGCCGATAGAAATAAGGTCAAACATAAATAAATTTCGACTACTGTGAAACTTGTGACAGTGGATTAGCGCGGACAAAGGTATATGATAGGTTGTATGTTCCGACTGGAGCAATGGTCATTGGTCACATATTTTGTTAATGTAAACTGCGCTAGGTTTTGCCAGATCTGCATTGGGCGAATAAAACCTTTTTTCTTTCTACTTTCACAATAACTTTCACAACTTAGGAACTCACCATCTCCTTGCACGGAGGTGATATGCTTCCCATCCAAGAACAGGTCAATATTGGACAGGTACGGCGAGGGTCCTCGGTCCACCACCACCTCGTTGAGCACCAGTATGGTGGTGGGCTTCTTCTTCTCCTTGCCGTCTTTGTCATCACGACTCTTGCGTAGCACCACGCATTGGAGACGCGACCGGAGTGTTAGGGCTGCGTGCCCTGGAAATTATGGAAAGAGAGAAATGTTAAGATTTTTGTAAAGGCGTAAGTATCTTGGAGCAACAGATGGTGAAAAAAAACATGGGAGTTTTAGGGGCGAATTTCTTACTATGATAGTGTCAAGAGTCGTCCTTTAATTACGTGAGGTTCTAAAAGGGTCAGAATAAATCACGATGGGGGGACATAATGTGAAAATCACGTGTTATTTTACGTAGGATAAAAAAAAATAATTTGATGTGTGACGTGTCAGCTATTTTTTACCAATTAAATGCGCATTTTTTTTTAAATGAAACCTTTTTTTACTTAAAACTATTTGTTTTTTTCAATCATAAAAACACTTGATGCTGGAAGGGGGGAGGAGGGCTATAAAAAACCTCACGTGATTAAAGGATGGCCCCTAAGAGATTTTGCCTACTTAGTCATATACAACATAAGCTGACCCAACTAGCAAAGTAATCCTATAAAAAAGACTATAAGTCTATCATTACTAATAACGTTCTTATAAAGGCATTGCGGCATACTATTTAACTTGTAATAGAATTTGCCAAGCCTTAACATACTCAAGCGCATTAGTTTTTATATCTCGGTCTTATAGTTAGCTACAAGACTTACCTATAAAACATCAGTGGCGTGCAGTGGTTCTCCGCGGAAGGTAGGCCAGCCACGCTAAGATGACCCTCAAAGTACTCACATCTATTGATATATTCACTTATGAGAAACAACGCCATCTAGCTTAAATATCAGGAATTTCAATGGAATTCTGTCAATACAAGAACGAAGGATGTCGCTCCGTTACAAAAAAAATCTAAAAAACAAAACAGAGTGCGCTGTAAACAAAAAAAAAAGGTAGAGTTTTCTATCCGGAATATTAGAAAAACAAACCTTTAAAAAAAAGCCTATTAAAACCAAAGTTATAAATACAAGAACTCCGCATTAATCAAGGTTCAAATCACGATTTACTGACAATGCAAACAGAAGAAAGATTGATTTGAAATGACGATGAATTTTAGGTTAATTCTCGTAATTCGGGTACCTACACATCTTTCTTTGGACACAACTTGAATCTTATCATTAAATGATTGTGAATACTTACTGTTTTTAACTTTTAACAAACACACTAACAGCGCAAACTTCACAACAGAACACCATTTCTAAGTTAATAAACAAATACAACAAATAATATTTACACTACTATACGTTTCAAAACGAATTACAAACGTCAGATATTATAAAAATCAAAACACTGAAGATCGCGAAATAAATTTTGCTAGTCACATGAAACAAATATGGCTTCTAAGAAAAATACAATTGTTATTTTGTCGATAAAAAAACACTACCAAATATAATTGCATCACTGCATACCGTTTTAGCCGGATAATACTTTGTGGGGCAGCCAATCAGTGGCCAGCTAGCCAGCTACACTCGCAGGAGTTTACGCTCCTATTTACTATGTGTGCCGTTCATATACACGAAAATAACGATCAGTGTGCGTAAATTTATCAATGGAAATTAGGCCGGCTGCGGCCTTGCCTAGACGGCCGGGAGCGAGCGTCGTAGTATTTATCAGTTACGTCACACGGCTGCGACAAGTTGCTATAAGTATTATAACAGGAGTTTTTTATTTTTTATTAATATAGTTATAATAAATGCATTTGTTGCGTTGTTGGTAGGAATGGTAGGGTAGGCTAGGCCTAATTGCCTCTATGGACGGCACGCCCCTGTAAAACATGTATAGGACACTTTTACCAGTAACAGCATTTCAAAAGCGTAGATATTCTCAAGTGCATTTGCTTTTATATCTCAGTCTTGTAGTTACCTACAAGATTATCTTATAGGACACTTTTAGGAATAAGTCTCCTAGAATTGTCTACAGTAAAACTAAATAATCCAGAATAACATTTTGATCCTATAATAGCGTTTTGTGAGTGAACAAGATATTATAACATACTTAGCTGAGATCACTTTAAGTTTGCGGCGTTATGGTTTTGCTCAAGACTCTTTTAAATCTAATAATACTTGATAAGAGCGCTTCATGATCAAAAAAGCTTATAAGTTACTAGATCAATAACTTTATTAGTAAACCTCAGCCATTTTGTCGAATTTAAGTTGTTGAGTGAATAAGCTAAACATGAATTTAAGCGATTGGAAACGATTGAAAACGAGTGGCGGTTACAGGAGAAAAGTGAAAAATAGGTAAAGCAGGCATATTCCAAGGGAACCCTAATTTGTTTTAAAATGGAGGCCGATGGAGGCGAGTTATCTGCGCTAAAACTGCTACAAGTACTAATTTCCCTATAAAGTACTTACTTGCAGGGGCGTGCCGTCCATAGAGGCAATTAGGCCTAGCCTACCCTACCATTCCTACCAACAACACAACAAATGCATTTATTATAACTATATTAATCAAAAAAAAAAAAAAAAAAACGCCTGTTATAATACTTAAAGCAACTTGTCGCGGCCGTGTGACGTAACTGGTAATAATACTACGACGCTCGCTCCCGGCCGTCTAGGCAAGGCCCCAGCCGGCCTAATTTCCATTGATAAATTTAAGCACACTGATGCGTATTTTTGTGTATATATACGGCACACATGCTAGATTAGGTGCGTAAACTCTTGCGAGTGTAGCTGGCCACTGATTGGCTGCCCCGCAAAGTATTATCCGGCTAAAACGGTATGCGGTGATGCAATTATATTTGGTAGTGTTTTTTTCATTGACAAAATAACAATTGTATTTTACTTAGAAGCCAAATTTGTTTCATGTGACAAGCAAAATTTATTTCGTGATCTTGAATGTTTTGATTATTATAATATCTGACGGTTGTAATTCGTTTTGAACCGTACAGTAGTGTAAATATTATTTGTTGTATTTGTTTATTTACTTAGAAATGGTGTTCTATTGTGAAGTTTGCGCTGATAATGTGTTTGTCAGAAGTTAAAAACAATAAGTATTCACGATTGTTTGATGTTAAGATTCAAGTGGTGTCTGAAGGAAAATGTGTAGTTACCCGAATTACGAGAATTAACCCAAAATTCATCTCGTACTCGGTATTTCAAATGAATCTTTCTTCTGTTTGCATTGTCAGAAAATCGTGATTTGAACCTTGATTAATGTGGTGAGTTCTTGTATTTATAACTTTGGTTTTTACAGGCTTATTTTCAATGTTTGTTTTTCAAATATTCCGGTCGGACGCTCAAAATTGGGTACGGAACGAAAACTAAACTATTTTTTTTTTGTTAACAGCGCACTCTGTTTTATTTTTTAGAATTTTTTGTAACGAAGCGACATCCTTCGTTCTTGTATTGACAGAATACCATTGAAATTCCTTATATTTAAGCTAGATGGCGTTGTTTCTCATACGCTTACTAAAAACATCAGGGGCACTGGGCAGATGCGGGGGCCCGGAAGGGTGAGTGAATATATCAATAGATGTGACTACTTTGAGGGTCATCCTAAGTAGAGCGACGCTGTGATGTTGCGAGTTTTTTTTTTTTGGGTATCCGTATTTATATGGCCTACCCGCCGTGGAGAAGCACTGCACGCCACTGCTTACTTGCTACAAGTACTAATTTATAAATTTCTACAAAGTAACTAATGAAGAGCAATGGCGAATATTCATAGGAATTGATGAAATATTTTATTTACAACAATATACTAATGTGCTATTTTTCGGAGGGGATTGTAAAAACTAACTAAATTGCGGTACATATTTACAGTAAAAATGACTTCCCCACGAGTTTGTACACTATAATAACGATATATTTTGTAATTAATATTCTACAATAATAGTAATAGAAACTTATGTTATTATTAAGTTTTACCACAAAACAACCGGAACCACCAGCCGAAGCAACAACAAACTCAACAAAAATATATTTATAACCAAAAACTAAGTACGTTACTAGTGCATTATAAACAAGATTGCTTTGGTAAGATACTTATGTCAGATACTAACAAGAGCGTTTGTGCTTGTAGTTGTGTAGTCTCAGATCATTATAGAAGCTATTGCGCTTCGTCAAGTATATTATAGGGCTCAGTAACATTTAATAAGTTGATTATAAGATAGTTATAGAAATAAACGCTCTTATAACTGCGCCCAAATCCAGGCTTGTAGCGTATTATAAACAATTTATAAGTAAAAATAAAAGTAGTCTTGAGAGCGTTACAAGTACTGATTTTGCTAGTTGGGGAGACATTCTATGGGGACAGTGGAGGACTGAGGAGTCTGCAAGGATCGTACCAGGTGGCGTTTTGTAATGTCTGCTTATCTGGGGTAAGGCAGAAATTAGGAAAGCGTGAGTTTATGTCTGATGTTGCCTTACCTTCTAAAACGTTCATAACTTGGTCCTGGAAGTTGTTGAACTCGAAAGGTGTGAGGAATCCTAGCGAGCCGAGGTGGAATGCCATCACAGGGGGAACAGATTGCTGGAAATAGAGAAATGATGAACGAATTATAATATACTGTCTTCAGTTATCGTTGCCTCAAAATTAAACGCAAATAAGCAAGATCAACAGGGCTGACTGCCCAGTGCGTACCGGACTTATGGTTATTGTAATGCATTTAAAGGCTAGCGTAGACCATGAGAAGCAGAAAATTTTGATAATTTTCTCCTTAGTCTGCGCAAAGCCTACAACAGTATGTGGCTCCTAAGACTATGTAAGTCCTACGCAAATAAAATTGTGTATAAAATAAAAACTTGTCTAAAGGGGTACGAAGATCAGGGTATAAATTCATCATCCCGCACAGAATAGGGAGAATCCTTCGACGGGTGCTGCGAGCTAACAGTTGTAGTTGGTTTTTTCTATATGGTCTTACGTCGCTGATATTTTAATAGCGCGATTCAGAATTTTGACGATAGTTCTTCATTTGTGTCACATAGATGGCGCTGTAGTTCTTTTTGTAAGTTTGTGCCGTTACGTGTCTTGTATTATAATCTTACCTGGAACAGCGAGCTAGCATGCAGCAGGGTCCCATCGCCGCCCAAACAGATGATGAAGTCGATCTTATCCGTCAGGTCGTCGGTGCCAGCTCGGAAGGTCATAAGCCTCTCCTTGATCGAGGAGAAGTTTCCGTACTCGGCTAGTAACCTGTCGTCTAACACTGCCGCTTCCACGAATACTACCATGCTTTTGTCCTGGAATTAATAATATTAAAATATTTTTAGATGTGTTTCGTTGGTCTATTGGACGGAAGCACGACTGGGTTTGATTGTGATCCTGGGTTCTATGCCAAGCAGGGCTATTGCGTGTCTCTGTTGACAGTTCATAGTGATCATCACTTGGCGAGTTTTGCTATACAATGACAGTTCTGCTCTAGTAGCGTCAGTTGAAACCAACAAGAACGGTTATTGTATATCAGAACTCGCCAACTGATGATCACTATGAACTGTCAACAGAGATACGCAATAGCCCTGCTGGTCGGGCTAAGTGTAATGGGGGCTATCGCTTATGAATTCGCCGCTAGAGGCGCTAGTGTAGCACGGGGGCACCGAAATGTCAGATGTCATAGAAAGTTCACGCTTTGCGTGCTTTTTTAACACGTATTTTTACAAATATTCACGATTGTGGTCTAGATTGGGCCATTCCTGATTAATTAAGACTTGAATATTTTAAGTAGCAACTTAGAATCTTAATTTTCAGTACCTGGAGATAAAATGATTTTTAAATAGTTCATGCTTGCTAATTTGATGAACCTGAAGTTTACACTATGTTTTTATACGTAATAAAATAAACATTTCATGAAGTTATTGGTACTTTAGAGTATAAAATAGAATTTTTGACAGGACCTTAATCGACAGCGGTGCCATCTGGTGAGCTCAAAAACGATAGCCCTCATTGAGTTTTTCCATTAGCAAATTCTCAATAAAAGCCAAGGACTTTGGGTTTTTGGTCGTTGCAATGACAATGGCAATAAACTGACCCCCTAATCACATTGAACCTAAACATAACTGGCGGAATATGCGTGTATCTACTGTTCGATTCAATATCAAACATAAATATAATTTGTAATTTATTTAATAATCGATTTTATTTTAGTCGATATTAATTGTCTATGGTAAAATATTTAATTTGTAATTTCATATTGGCAACATCGCCACTTTTGGTTGTTCCTTCTTCTTGACTCTGCACCATTGTAGACAAAGATCCCAGTGATTTTTTTAATAAATTCGTTTTTGCCTTACTCAACACAGTTTTGTATTGTACACTACTATTAGATACACCTCTGCCTTATCCTTTGTGGGTTACAGGTGTGATGCTATGTTATGTTATCTCCTTATCTAATTGTATGTAACTACTTCACTGGTCCAATTACAAGTTTGGAGAGTGTGTGGTTAATTATTGTGTGTTGACCATATGACTTATAAAAAATAAAAAATAAACTACTCGTGGAAATAGTGCATAGGTAATGTTATGTATGCATTAATCAAAATAATAGACATTAAATGTGTTTATTTGTGTAATATCAACATTTTCACAATATATCCGTGTTGTTTATATGACTAAAATTGATGAACATAATATGTACGTCGTACTACTGTACAAGTTGTTATTGGCAGGCGACCAAATTCTGCTATATCCCACAGATGCATAATTCATTTGAACGCATCCACGTGTCTACAGCGTGTACACACGGTGACACATCAAGCTATACATTTCTAGAAAATGGCCTCCCTTTGCATAAATTTCCAATGCAATGAGAGATCCGCATAAACTGGATTTGAATAGATCTGGATTTGATTGATCGCCGTGCGTACCAGGGGCCTTAGTCTGCTATTGCAATAGTGTCAGAATGGTCTATCATTGATTTAATAAGGCCCCGCGCAGACGAATTACCCTTTGTACGCACGTCAAACGCTCTTCAATAGGCCGTGGGCTAGGGCCTTATTAAATCAATTATAGACCATTCTGACACTATTGCAATAGCAGACTAAGGCCCCATAGGTGTGTGTGGTCAATAAAGATGTAAAATATTTTAGATTATTCGGAATTGGCGTCAACATGTAGTTTTCCATACAAACTCATACCTTGTTGCCATGGAGCTAGGCAGAAACAATAGACTCCCAGTCCCCCACTATTAGAATCATTGAAGTTTAGCTGTGACTTTAGCTGTGACTTTAGCTTTGTCTATACCTCAGACCAACAAAAAAAGGGCCTATACTGTACTTTAGTTATTTATAACCAACTTAAACTTCCAGTTTACACCACACATACAAGTAATTGGTTAGACAATAAAAATCAAGTCTAACTACATTAAATCAAAATCGGAATAAAAATGAAATTACGAAGTAAATAATATGGTAGACGTTAGAATAAAAATAAACAAAACCTTTTTGGTAGAGAGAATTAGAATATACTCTATAGGGGGCTCAAGCAACAGTATCTAGACATCGAAAACGAAACTTTATAATGAAACTCCAGGGACCTAGAACATACAATAACCTTGCGAGTTGTGTTTTCAAATCTAGTTGATCAATTCAAGATTGTGCGGTACCTAGGTGATCTTTCTTTCTTTGTCGTGTGGTTAGTGCCTTACCTGGTGTCAGAGTTTTAATACCGCCCACGGGCATCTGACTTGGTTTTACATGCCGTAATATACCGAAATGTCTCTCAGGCATGCTGGTTTCCTCACGATGATTTCCTTCACCGAAGCAAGAGATAATTATACAATACGCACATAAATCCGAAAAATGAGAGGTGCGTGTCTTGGGTTCGAACTTGAGACCTATGACGTGGCAGTCCGAAGGTCACACCACTAGGCTATCACTGCTACTACACTGCACCTAGGTGGTAACTTATTAAGATACCTTCCGGATTAGGCTATTATTAGATTCCCTGCTAACAGGCCAAAAGTCACGCCAATATTCAAGTTTAAGCAGCCCCATATGGTGACATTCATTGCTATGCCAGTGCCTACAGCTATTCTATGAAACTTCGCGATCGTTCACCTTAGCACGACAAACAATGATAGACTCTCATTAACATTGTATGAAGTCCGATCAATAATCGCACCGGCGCGGGCAGCGGCGTGGCATGTGGCTACTTCTATAATTTATGAGTCAATTCGAATTCGTCGATGTATATTTGATGTACGGTTTCAAGTTCATTTCAATAAAAATCGACAGGTTGTCTATGGGAATGATTAAGCAGGTTTTTTTTTGTTAGATTAGTCTACGTACCTACTACGGCTTAATGATATTAAAAGCCGTGTGACAGATGGGATTTCTCATGAGAAAAAAAATCAAATGATATACATTTTCATTACCTATTTAAGCTCTTTAGGGCGCGCTCTTCAAAAATCCTTAGTTGCTCATAATGTGGAACGCTTGTCTAAAAATGCTCCTAATCCCAATGGTTTAGTTAGGCTATGGATTGACGATATTGAATGTCGTTAGTGAATGGATGAACGATTTTAAGAATTTTATGCAGTACCTACCTACACAACTGAATGCACTAAAATTGACACGAAATTAAAAATTAAAACTAACTTTCCAAGTAAACAAGACGTATACTACTATAAAACTAACTTTATGTAAATCACTCTTCAAGAAAAGAAGTCGTTTATATATAATAAAACTGAAGGTAGACGTAAAAGAAATGCAGAAATTTAATGTAAAATGTCAGTGACGTTTCGATTGCAGATTGCTTACAGTTCCGCTCTTTGGGCTTGGGAAAATGGCGGGAAAATGGCGTGACGGAAGACGCATACCGAGACAAAACGAAGTAAACAGAAGAATGTTTATCTTAGAATAGCATGTTGAGGGAATCAATTTCTGATCTGATAATAAAATGATTTTTCAAAACATGTCATAAACTTTAAGGTATTTCATATTTGTCTATGCTAATATTATAAAGAGGTAAAATTTGTAAGTTTGTGTGTATTCAAAAAAAAAACACTAATGGAAAGATACATTATTTATGGGTGCTATATGCTATAATTTATATTAATATCATGCATATTAGCCGAGCTATTACAATTTTTGTGGACGTAGTCGCGGGCGAAGTGCTAGTAGGAAAATATAAAGGGTTTTCAGTCACACAGACACCACTTCTAAAATAACGAGTATTCGTGATTTCGGCAAACGGAAGACAGTATGGAGAAAGTCCTGGCTAATGGAAAAAGACCAGGGAAACGACCAAGGTATTGTCAACGACAAAAATGGTGGATCGATCCGATACCAGTCTTTGGGACTATCTTTTCAGGAAGCATCCAGAATTACCTAGTACAGAGATATCTGGCGCCAAGACCTAGCTATGAACATAAGATGGTTCACGATCCTCAGCACTGAGGGACCGAGTATTCACAATCATCCATCTAGGCTAGGTAGATATTATAAGCCAGACTAAAAAAACAATTTTGCCAAATTACAACAATTCCTTTTAGAATATAATTGTATTTTACAACTTAACTTTAATTAAGCAAGATCCGTTTCCACAGATAACACGTGAAAACGGGTTTTTGTTGTAAGTACAAGATTAGGTATTGCAAATTTTTATACAGGGTGTAACAGAATAAGCGAATACGTCTAACGTTAATACATTGTGATTCAGACCTGGTGGCCTACCTACCTAATTCCAGTGTGGGAAAGAGACAGAGCTATACAGGTCGTCTAGCGCCATCTCTTTCCCACACTGGAATTACTCCTGCTTTAAGACGTCATAGTAACCCCCCTGGACAACTTTCCCTAATCAAAAGGATCGAACAAAATTGTTTTGGTCTTACCGATACAAAATATAGTAGGTATGAAGAGTCCAATTTTTTTCCTAATGTGTATTGCACTAATTCTTTTACAGCATGTATAATATAAATAACAATAAACAAGAATAAAAACTAGAAAACCTTAAAACAATGTTGCGCTCTAATTTTTCCTACCTTTTAATGAGTCTATTCACTCTTGTATTTCGTAAACAAAATAAATTAGCTACACAATCAGTTGGATCGATCTGCGCTTGCACATGGCCAATCTGAGTAAACATACCGTGAACAACTTTTTGGCGCGTACATTAACTATAATTAGGGCACAGGTGAATCACCCTTCTTTGTATATTATTTTGTCTGGATATCACTTGTGTGCCGAATTCAAGGTAATGTTGACGTTGTGTTTTGCTTTATATGTTTTTGTTTATAAACAAGTGAATTATGAGGTATCGATCTTTATTATAATGTGGTTTAAATAGGTTATTTGGAGAAGTATTTATAGGTTCCTTCATATGTCTCAATCAATATTTTAAACATTTTTTTATGTTTGTTACCTCAGTCATAACTCCGTCATTAATGAACCGAATTGAAAAAAAAAAATATATGTGAAAGAATAATAAAAAAATACTGAACCGATTTTGATGAAATTTCTATGGGGCCAAGTGCTTCCAGGATATGATTGTTGATGATTTGCTTCTTCCTTGAATACTGTATGTTTTCCTTCTTGCGCTATGTAGATGACATGATGTTTCCACAATAACATGCAGACATTACAATCAAAAACACAACAACTAAAAAGGGTAAAATAAAAAATAAAAAAGTTACTAAAAAAGTCAAAAATAACGTGTCTTCGGAAGTCGGTGGCAAAAAGTCGATGAAACGAACAAAGTCACCGACTTCCGTTTTCTTGTCTGAATCATGCTTGAACGACTGAACGATGATACCACAAGACCATCATCTTATTACCTTCGTCCCATGTTTCTTGAAGTCGGCGCAACACGTTTTTTTCTTCCATTCCCTTCTATCAACCGTCACGCTATTCTAATTCCTTCTTCATCTTTCATATCATTCTTCACAACAATCTATCCATCGTTTCCTGGGTCTTCCTCTCCCACAGAATAAATTGTATCGCCAAAAGATCGTTTAATCTCCTTGCTCAATACTTCTCGTGCTCAATCTTGTTATTTTAAATTATTGTTTTTTTTATTGCCCTTATGTATTTCGATTTTTAATATGATATTTAATAATAAAATAAATAAATATCGCTGGACATTACACACAGCGCCATCTAGGTGCCACACTAAGCAACGAAGCTTGTGTCGTGGACACCAGATAGTTTATAATACTACATAGATACTTTTTTGTTTGTAAATACATACTTATTATACATATAAACATCCATGACTCGGAAACAAATGTCCAAGCTCATCACACAAACATTTGCTCCTACCGGGATTCAAACCCGGGACCCTAAGAACGTAAGGCAGCCTCACTACCGCTGCGCCATTCGGGTCGTCAAATTTAATAGTTTTGTGTTTGAAGTGTTGTGTGATTGTGTGTTTGAATTTATGGATATTTTTGTCTGACAAATAAATGCTTTGAATTTAATACTATTGAAGTAGTTTGCATGCCATTGTGCGATAGCCACTTCTGATTGTTGATTACATTAATGGCATACAAGCTACTTGCAGCATTTTGTACTAGTTACTGGCATGTGTATTCCTGGTTTTATATAGTTGGGTTTTTTAGAATTTCTTAGAAGATATCAATCTGATGTCGGTATGGTAAGAATAAGATGTTTGAATCCTTGGCTCATTGTATTGTATCAACATCATGAGAACTAGTATTTTTACTCAGAACTTAGGTCCATAAATAGATTTTACTAATCATTCTTGCCTTGTCATGACAACTTGCACCTACTATGTTTTTTATAGATAAGAAGTTTATAGTTTTTTTATAGACATAAGAATATGTCTAAAGTCTAATATGTATATAATTATGTTCAGTTAACTACAGTTGAGCCGAGGTCATAAAAACAGCCACTTAAAACAAGGTCAATTGCAAAACGTTGAAAATATGAAAAACTATTGAATATGACAAGGGGAGGACAGTTACTTGAATATAAATAAATAAGCTGTAGTTTCTGCGTACTTCACGGAAATAAGTGCGAGTTTATGAGTAAATAAATAAACAATTTTTTGATAGAGAGGAACTATAACGTGGCTGCTTTGTTGGTCGAGTGGTCACAATCGCGACTGCTGAGCATGAGGTCCTGGGTTCGATTCCCGGATCGGACAAGTGTTATTGGGTTTTTCCAGCAGGAATCTCTCAGTAACAGCCACGGAGTCTGGACTTGTGCCCAGTTTGTGCCGTGCAATTGGCTCGTCCCCATTTATATGGGACTTAAAACATTACTGGCGAAATCTGGGTGTACCTACTAATAGGTACATCTCTGCCTAACCCTTCGGGAATTACAGGCGTGATGTTATGTTATGTAAACTATGAATTCCTCTAAGTTTTAACAAACCATGCTTCAGTAAAGTTTCCGTTGATCTGGCTGGATATGAATCATGTTAAAATTTAAAATTCTTAAAATGGTCTTTATGATTATGACCACAAAGTCCATTTTAAGAGTTTTACATTTTTAACGTGATTCATATCTTAATATGATTCTGATAAAGCAGCCATTTGAGGCCCCCCTGAATCTTTAGAATAAATAAATATCGCTGGACATTACACACAGCACCATCTAGGTGCCACACTAAGCAACGAGGCTTGTGTCGTGGACACCAGATAGTTGATAATATTACATAGATACTTTTTGTTTGTAAATACATACTTAATATACATATAAACTTCCATGACTCGGAAACAAATGTCCATGCTCGTCACACAAACATTTGCTCTTACCGGGATTCGAACCCGGGACCCTATGAACGTAAGGCAGCCTCACTACCGCTGCGCCATTCGGGTCGTCAATCTTTGCATAGCTACTTCATTTTACAAATTGATGCACTTTCCCGAGTTGTAGTGTAAGTACTTTTCAACATAGACACGGTAATGTTTATGATTAAATTAATCAATGAACTAGTGTCGTCACTAATCTCTTATTCTTATTATAAGTTCACGCCATTCATCACGACAGATTCATGTGGAGTTCAACTATTAAGAAGTTAGACAAAGCAAGACCTAGGTAAAGGTTACACACGGCTACACATCAAGCTATACATTTCCAGTATAAGCTGACCTCGCATAGTATGGCAATCATATACAATGCGAGATCAGCATAAACTGGACCAGGGTTGCGGGACTGTTCGAAAGAGATACAGCGGCCCTGGAACACAAAGGGTAAAGGAAGGAACATGGATGGGTTTTAGTCAGTAAAAGTCTGACACTATCCTGCTCAGCCCAGAGCGGGAGGGGTTATTTGATGATTTCCCATCCGAAAAAAAAAAGCGTAAACTGGAAATGTATAGCTTGATGTATAGCCGTGTACATTTAGCAAATGAACTTTGGATTATTAAGTATTATGACGATTTACTTTATTTTAATAATTATGTTGGTTCGTGCACCATTGGCGTTCAAAGTCGCGTGTGGATTATACTAATGATATAACGACACACCGGCCATGGATTTTTTTTTTAAACGTAGAAAAGTTGGAATCTTATTGAACCTTTGATGTCTCAGTAACTAGAAGGTCTTATATGAACCAGTACAAAAAATATCTCAATGACGGGAAGAATACGTGCCCTTCGGCTTATTTATGAGCTTTTTTACACCTCATATGTTACCGTCTATAAGTGGAACGACACACTTGCCTTGTGCTACCTATACCATACTCCTTGTTAGAGTACAAGTGTGATCCTAGAGCGTCTGCTGATACAGTCATGTATTTTGGAAAGCTAGTTAATATACCTATCTTTAAAGATTCTGAATTAATTTTGAGATTCTTCAGTCAGGAGAAGAAATTTTAGTAATCCTCTGGATACTGGTGAACTATGAAAGCCATAAGTTCCTCTTGTAATATTGACTTGTACTGAATTACCAATTTAAAAAAACCGGTCAAGTGCGAGTCACAGACGATTCGCACACGAATGGTTCCGTATAATTTCATTTAAAAAAAAAACACGTTTGTTGTATGGGAGCCCCTTTTAAATATTTATTTTATTCTGTTTTAAGTATTTGTTGTTGTGGCAGCAACAGAAATACATCATCTGTGAAAATTTCAACTGTCTAGCAATCACGGTTCATGAGATACAGCCTGGTGACAGACAGTCAGACGGACAGTGGAGTCTTAGTAATAGGGTCGAGTTTTTACCCCTTGTATACGGAACCCTAAATAAATAATGGTCCTGCCCATAAATAAGAGGGATTTTAGTTTGATTAGTAGTGAGTAAAAATAAGCAACATTAGCTGGCGTTTAGGGTGGTTATCTTGACAGACAGTCAGACGGACAGTGGAGTCTTAGTAATAGGGTCGAGTTTTTACCCCTTGTATACGGAACCCTAAATAAATAATGGTCCTGCCCATAAATAAGAGGGATTTTAGTTTGATTAGTAGTGAGTAAAAATAAGCAACATTAGCTGGCGTTTAGGGTGGTTATCTAAATGTTTCTCTGCAAAAAGTACACAGTGGACAGGGGGGTTACCATGACGTCTTAAAGCAGGAGTAATTCCAGTGTGGGAAAGAGACAGAGCTATACAGGTCGTCTAGCGCCATCTCTTTCCCACACTGGAATTACTCTTGCTTTGAGACGTCATGGTAGGCCACCTGATCTTAATTTGTTCACCGTTCTCTTTAGTTTGAAATGCTCAACTTACATGAACCAGCCAATGTACAAGCTGCACGAAGGGCGACAGGATGGTGGCGTCGTGCACCTTCTTGATGACCAGCACCGTCAGCGGCGGCTTGTACCAGGTCAGCCGCTGCGACGCCGGGTCCTGGATTTGCCTGCAATTTTGGGAGCAAAGCTTCAGTATTTCAGTTAGGGTCTCAAAATCACCATACTGCCTTTTCCCAAATATATTTGGGTCGACTTCCAGTCTAACCGGATGAAGCTGAACTGCTTACCAGACCTCCACAATCCAGATACTTAGTATAATGATAATGGAATTCAAAATATTGTATGATGAGGTGCTTTTGATCTTAATTTATACTAGAGTCATGTCGGACTGTTTTGGGTATGACCAGCATATTCAGACTTCAGACTATCCTATACGATTACCTACATTAATAGATACTTCTAAAAAAGAAAAGAAAAAAAGTATTCATTTTATTTTTAAGCTTCCGTCCTCAATCGATCGGCAAAACGGACCCCTTATAGGGCCTCCTTGTTGTCCGTCTGTCTGTATGTCAAGACCCTTTTTTCAGGAATGCGTGGCGGTATCAAGCTGAAATCAATCCCAAATACTCTGTCTGCTACCCCTTGGAGCAATGAAAAAATCAAACTTGTAAGTTAACGCGATCAAAAGATATGACTGTTTATGTCGCATATTATGCGATTTGACAAGGGAATCAAAACCTATAGGGTACTTCCCTTTGACCTAGAATCATGAAATTAGGCAAAAAGCAAGGCCCTACAGCACAAATGAAAGAAAAATAGAAAAGTTGCAAATTTAAGGGTGTCCCCGTACATATATGCTGACGCCAATTAAGTTGAACCCTTCGTGTGCGAGTCCGACTCGCACTTGGCCGGTTTTTACTTTAAGGGCATTACATTGCCCAATGACCTTGAGCATGTTGCCCCGTACTAACTTACGACGAAACGACGAGAGAGAGAGGGACGAGTGCGGGAGTGCTTTTCGCGAAATTTCGGATTTTTATAAAATATTTTAAAATATTAAAAGAAATAAGAGAAAAAAAATCAATACACATTGTTAAATACGTCATTACGTATTTTTTGGTATAAAATTCATGCCGAGTTATTGAGCTGTTATAGAGAAAATTTTCAATTTAGGTTGAAAAAGGACCTATTTGTTACGATTTTTTGATAAAATTTGAGTTAGTTTATTAAAATTTTAAACAATACAATGTATTTATATATATATATTTTTTATATTGAAAACGCACAAAAGGATTCATCTACAAACTTCTTTAAACACACGGTAATTTCAGGATTTGAGCGAGGTAATCCCCTTAAATGAGACAAGGAAGGAAAAATACCAACCATTACTTTTTAATCCTTGCGCAATTTAAAATCTACGCAATTCGTTTATTTTCGGGCGAATTTGTGACGCAGGTTCTTATATTACAATAAATCATCAGCCTTGAATTACTGACTGGAACCGAAGTAAATAAATAATAATGTTACAAGGTAATTTAAAACATAAATATTTAAAGTAAATGGTAAAGCCATTATACTATCGCTATCACTCAAACAATCGATTGTATTACCAGAAACAACTTTGTCGATAAAAAAGTCTACGTTCTTGTGAGGCAAGGCTTTTTATTTAATGTGATTTAAGTAAATAAGATTGAAATTAAAGAGGCATAAAGCGAAATACAAAGAAACTTACCTACAGAGTTGTGAAGAAGAAAAATATCTTTGAATTTCTTTGATGTAAATTCTCTAAATGCCAAGACCTTTTTCATAGAGCTTTGTATATCCTGCAATTAGTTGGATAATTCAAGAAAAAAAGTTTCTGTACCCTTACAGGGTTCATGTCAAGTGCTGGCCATATTATTGTATGTAGATACGATGTGTGTGTACGTGTTGTGTGTGTGTGTTGTGTTTGTATGTACGTGTTGTGGGTGTGTTTAAATGTAGATTTACTACATGAGTTCAATTTTTTAGATTAGATTTTAAATACAATTTCGATTTAGTACTCACATAACCATAGCCGAGTTTTTCATTATTCTTCCGCATGGTCCAAATTGCTGTATCGGCGACGGTGCGTTCAGGGACCTCGTCCTTCTGCAAAAAATGAAACAGGAATATCTTTAATAAACCCACATTTTCAGTTATATGTTTAAGTCGAATGTCATAAGGGGAGAACCTATTGCCATCGACCGGGTACACAATCAGAGTCCGGGCTGTTACTGAGGAATTCCAATAACTCTTTGTCCGACCTGAGATTCGAACCCAGGACCTCATGTTCTACAATAGCGCTTGCGACTACTCAACCAACGAGGCAGCTAAAAAATAAAACACACCGTTTATATGCGTGCATGCTAATCTACAGAAAATTCTATTGTTTATACTAAAGTGTATATGATTATAATACAATTTACATATAATTGGAAGGCTCTGGAATTAAATTGTTTTGTTGAAACAAAACACGTCTGGAGACTGTGACATTTACTAATAGAAGAAGATTCAAGACAATTCATTTGGAGTCAGCGCAGCATGTCTTCTTCTTCCATACTTCTCTATTACTCGTCATCTCATCAGACACCTCCTTTCTTGCTATATTATCCTTTACACAGTCCATCCCTCGTTTCTTTAGTATCTTTTTAGTCTTATACCCATCCACATTCATACTAATTGTTAATGTTAGTACGAGGAATCAAATATGCTTGCTTATTACCAGTTCCAGCCTGTACTATTTATCAAGTATAATAGTAATAATAATACCGATTTATATGATTTTTTTATGTATATTTGGTAGGTATGAGAATAGGTCGTAAAGTATATTTCACATCGCTAGTCGATCAAATTCTAAATTAACGCGAGCAAAGCCAGTACATAAAAATATACGCACTAAGTTATGTGACAAATTATAAAATCACACGTGATAGAACACGTGCATCACAAAACAAAATATGACCTACAGTGTCAAATCAACTTTACTAACAATGTAAAAAATCTGAATATTCAATATTTAAACTAGTTAGTTGTGATTGTTTGTAACTTTCTTGCAGATATTTACGTTTTATTCGTTTCTTGTTTGATTTAATAGCAATAAGGTAAACAAAAAAAAAAAGTTTAAAAAAGTTTAAGAAAGTTTAGAAATAAGTCATCATCTTCCTGTCCGTGTCCCATGTTACTTGGGGTCGGTGCAACACGTTTTTTTCTTCCGTTCTCACTTGTCAATCGTCACGCTATCATTTAGGTACTCCTTTTTCCTTCATATACCTTCCTACCTTTTTAAGAAATAATCACCTTTCATTAATAAACATAATATTATTATTAAATAATTTGTTAATCAAACTAACAAAAAAATACATGTGTAACATTTTTTTGTATTTTTTTTTTAATTTTGTTTTTTATTATTTCTTTTTTTCCTTTATTTATTTCTATACAAATTTAATACATTTTTAAGTATTCCTTAAAATAAAAATTAAAAAAACATTTAAAAATTGTAGCCCACCGGTATATCGGGAACAGGGTCCAAGCTACCGGCCGGTCAGGGCCGGTATATGTTTATTATATTTATTATTTATGTCAAAGGGATATTTATTTAGGTATTATAATTATCTTAAAGTTATATTAACATGTTCCTATACTAACTGTAACATCTAAACCATTGATTGCCAGTCAGTTTTTTGAATACCTCGACTATTTAGTTACCCACTAGTTTACCTAGTTGGAGTTGCAACAAGTTCAGTATTATCGGCCAGAAAAACTGAAAACTCCTAAAATAAAACTGCATACTATTTAAACGGTATTTTCATCCGCGAAGTTACATTCCGACCTGAAGGTAGCAGCGGCTTTTGCACGTGCCAAGAATGTGACCGGTTATTTTGTGACATCATTGGTTTCATAAAAGTAAAATTAAATTTTTAAAATACTTATACCAATTTTAAATAGTTCGGAAGTTATCATTATCACACAATAAGGTGCTAACGGAATAAAAAATTCTATGGTATTTTGTTTTCGATGTGGATATCCTCAATAGAGGTCCTCCGCCCTGGGGAGAGCGGCGGGGTCTGTGAGACTCGTACTGACTAAAACCACACCGAAGTTCCCTCGCACTCTTGTGTCAGGGGGCAGCTGGATCTAATGCGACTTCCGCTTGACCCGCAGGCCGCGTCCCGGGAGCAGTGAGGTGTAAAACTCCCTCCGTACGCCTAAGAGAAGCAAGAGAGGCGCCCATGGAAGTTCAACGGCCGATCCTATGGTATTACTTAAGTCGTGATCGATCTGTGTGCCAAGATTTTATCCAAAATCCAATCAGTAGTGTGAAGGTTTAGGACAGTTAACTTCGCATTTATTATTTAGGATGTAATAATTTGTGGGAAGAGTTTCTGCGCGCAAAAACGTTGGGAAACATTATTCGTCAATAGTGGAAATTATTTTTTTATTATACCTAGTGTTTTCATTTATGAGTTTTTTGTTAGATTATTTCTTGTTATCAGTTAGTACTAGGTATTATGATACCCCTTGGTAAGACTGGTTGTCAGACTTTCAGGCCACTGACTACCTGTAAGGACAGTCAAAGATCTTCAAATGACGGCTGCGATCATCGGCTTATAGTGCTTTCCGAGGCACGGAGGAAACTCGGTATGTAATGGGTAAAACCCATCCACGGACTAACTTACGCAAACACGGCTTAACCTCAAGATTATTGAGCCACGAGCTCCTCAAGCATCATCAGAGTATCAGACTGTAATTTCCCTAGTGACCACAAACAAAGGCCTCCTCGCTCCATCACGAGGGCCCAGCTTAATGTCTCATGTCTTCGAATTTATGGTTTTAGGACTTGCTCGTTTCTTCACTATAGTTTTTTTATTTGTCTACTAACAGTTCGAAAAGAAGTCTAACACACTAGGTTGCTACATAATTATACAGGGTGGAAACAACATGGTTGGAAAACGGATACCACGAATTTAGGACATCCACTTAGAAATTTTTCATCAGTTATTTTAAAAAAAAACCGCTGTTCCATACATTTTGACTGAAGGATTGCACTTTTATTGAAAATAGCTTTTTTTTTAGCCCCCGACGCAAAAAGAGGGGTGTTATAAGTTTGACCGCTATGTGTGTGTGTGTCTGTCTCTGGCACCGTAGCTCTTGTACGAGGGAACCGATTTGGAAGCAGTTTTTTTATTTGTAAGCTAGTTTCTTGGCGATGGTTCTTATATTTATGTTTCAAAATTGGTGCAGGCGTTTACTAGATATGGGGGATGAAAGTGGGTGTGAAATATCGAATATTTTCAAATATACCCATGTGGGATATCAAATGACAGCGCATGATGTGTATATTACAATTAGACATGTTTTATCAAAATCGGTGCAGCCATTTACTAGATGGGGGTTTTTTAATTTTTAATTTAATGATTATTTAATAACCGATGAACAATTTCTAAGTGGCGGGGTTCAGGATGATGAACTGAATACGTGGTAACCATTTTCGCGTCGGTGTCGATCCCACCGTGTATAATTTTAATTAAAAAAACAAAACAAAAAAACACAAGTTAAATAACAATTACAAAATACCTGAACGTATGTACTATAAAGCTTCCATTGAAGAGCTGGACGTATGTCACAACTGAGTCAAAATAACGAACTAAATACACAGACACGAACTACGACAGTGCTACACATGTTAATTTATTTTATTCACATACAGGCAGTTCTCATTTGTTATACTTATAATGTAGTATTTAAACAAAACTTGCTTATTTTTTCAACTTTTTTTTTGTTATTGGCATAGAGCATAAATTCTAAATTTAAACGACTTAATATTTAAAATAAAAACCGATGTTGTTTATTTTTTGTTCACAAAAAAAAAACTTAGTCACCTGATGGGCAGTTGATACAAAACAAGATTTTATACGCTACTTCTTCAATACATTGGCTTTATTAAATTAACATGCTGATAGTAAAATGTAGCGTGACCACTAATGTATACGTCAATGAAAAAAGTTGTACGTAACTAGGTATATCTGTTACGATAAAATACTAACGTAAATGCCATACCACCATTTTTAGTCCAGGGTGGCAAATATCGTTAAAGAAGGCACTTGTATCATAAAAATATCTTTAAAAACACTTGAACGTATCTGAGATTCTTCAAGTACATATTATAGTTAACAAGTCATAATCATATTACTACATACTTATAATAAAATTGTTATCCTTGACGAATATTTCCGCATTCAAAGATTACGTATGAAAGAGTACGTTTTTTTGCTAATTTTGTAACACTTAGGTAATTATAATTTCTTAACGTTATAATGAGCTAAGTTGGGAATTTTAATGTTGATTAAAATATTACTTTTTTATACATAATGTTTGCCTCAGGCGTCCAGGGTCTGACGATCCTTGCCCACCTTTCTGGGTGCATCCGTGCGACATGGCCAGCCCACTCCCACTTCAGCTTGGCTGTTTTAACTCCAACATCAGCTACTTGAGTTATGGAGCGCAGACAACGCGCGGCAAACGTGTCCAGAAATTGCACAGAACAGAGAGGAGGTTTGGAGGGAAAACAAAAATAATACAATATGATATAGCGAATGATTCAGCATCAGCATTATCATTTTCTTGTCCGTATACAAATTTATTTGGGTTCGGTGCAGCATTTCTTCTTCTTCCATACTTTTCGATAATAGCCGTTATTTCACAAGTTAACCTTTTCTAGCCTTATCATCTTTCACACAATCCATCCATCGAATGTTTATAACTTGGAAACTTTTAACAACACACTGTATGTAATTTCATGGCTGATAATACAAAACATTATGCACAAGAGGTAAAGTATTAACCTTATTGACATTATTAATGAGCAAAACATGACAGTCAGCACGAAAAGCTCTTCAAAGAACGTGCACGAAGAAAAACAAAAAATACCCATAAAAAAGTGCATACACATTTGCTATAGCTATTTATAGTGCGTCTGAACAGCAATATAAAATATACCTAATAGACTTAATAACGAGGAAGGAAGATCCTAAACGCAATAAAACAATAGAATAAAAAAAAACATTCGACCTGACTGAGCAAATTGTAAGTTCTTGAACGTTCTTTTCTGAAGAAATATTCGGCATCATCAAGCATTGAAAACGAAGCAACAATCATCACACTTTCTATAAGAGCACGGAGGATCCTGGTCAATCAATGCAGGGAAGATTGGCCGGCAAAACAGGAGAAATTGTTTGACGAGCATATGTGGGCATATGCTCGTCAAACTATTTATCCTGTGCTCTCATTTAGTGGCGGTACTTTCATACAAGCATCGATCTATTATTGATCGAAGCATACAAGCCTACAAGCTTGGCTTGCCCTTAAAACCTTCATGATGTTAGGGTTTCTGAAGAGTCTGCTTGCCTTATGGGCATGCCGTATTGTTGGCCATTGGTTGTTCTTTTGAAAGAAATTTGTTTTTGCAGGGTTGCGGAGTTTGCGGAGCCAAAAAAACGACGGGAGTCAGTGATTCTTTCTGTAGCAACTTCACACTTCAAATTGTGACCATCAGCAATGTATCAGGCATGAGGTAATCCATGAGGTGTGGGACAAAACAATCATTATGCTTTGATGATTATTTTACACATTGACCTGGGAAGTATCGTAGTTAATATTTTATAACCTCAATATCGGTTATGTGTTTATTCGTTGTTTTACGTGTATTTATTATAACATTTAAGTGTGCAATAAAACTATACAATATAATAGCTACACGTGTATTGATCATTCGTGATGAATACCTATTAAATCTTAATTATATTGCGAATGATTGTCACTTCTTCATTTGTTTTGATTTGTCACTGGCAAAATTATGGTTATGTCAAAGTCATGTGAATTTATTGGAAAGTAAACAAATACTTATATCAACTCTTTAGTCTTAAACGAAAAGTTAATTAAAGCAGTAGGTTAAATAGAATACACATTGCAAGACGTGCTTTGAGTTAGAAACGTGGAAGTATAATATTAGTTTTTTTTTGTAAACAAGGTCTAATTTTAAATAAACAAAATTGACCTTAAAGTACGAAAACCGCAAAAGGATACGGTAGTTGAAATATTTGTCGTGTTTTCCGTGTTTGTTTACCTTCAAAAGTATGATTAAATGTCTATCACTAAAACTAGAATATTTATTGAGTGTTTCAAGGAAGAACATTTTGAAGTTATCAATAAGAAATTCGGTACAATTGACGATAAGTTTTTAATATTGATTGTCGCTGAGATGATATTGCGACTAGATTTTGAATTTTGAACGTTATGGATACTGCCTTTTGATATAATGATCAAATAGACTGTTTCGGTCTCCAAATTACCTGTTTGTTGCATTCTAACGAGTCAAATGCCAAAAGGATTTTTTTCGTACTTAGATCCATCGAATGAGTATTTAAGTACGCTGCATCAGCATTATTTGAAGGTCGAAAGATTTGGATTTTGAACCCGAGAATTATAAAGCAAAGATTTTGATGTTGATGATTTTAATCAATACGTGAGTTAGGTCATTTAATTTTGTACTTCAACATCGACTACCTACTTAAGGTGGAAGCGTCAGGGTAGCCCGCAAAATTCAAATTTTCTTACGTTATTGTCAATTTGCAGGTCAGTGTCAGATTGTATGTTGATGAAAAATGAGTCGCGCCGGTAACATGTATGTAGTTACAGAATTATAATCATCTATACAACCCTCTAAGTTCATTTAACCCCATTGAATGAGTTTTTCATGATATAGTTACAGAATAGGGTTAAATGAACGTAAGAAAATTTGATTAATTACCACCTTAATAAAAATGTTTAAAAAACAGTGGCAGCGTATAGGAACTGCTGGGTTGCAATTTTGCCCGCACCACAAAAAAAAAATGAATGTCTCTCATTCGTGAAACCCATCCGCTTTAAATTATATCACAGTTCGTCATTTCTGCCGATCGGAAATCCCAATCGGCGTATACGGGTTGTTACATTACAAACAAGAAACTGCAAAGCAAATAAAACCAGGAAGAGCTAAGTTAGACTGTGAACTGAAATTATATTGAGTATGGGAAAAACTGACAGTTCAAAAATACTCGATCTTATCAATAAGATAGCACATTTAATCAAGATACCCTCAAACACTTGACAACACCTACTGATAAGGAACTGCCACAGACGGAACTACGTAACATGGTTGTCACCCACAAATGATTGTTTATATGTTTATTTTCCGTCTGTGGTCTGTGGCATAGTTTTTATGCTTTTATTTATAATATTTTAATTAGTATCCGTGCCCTTAATTACGACTCATTCATATTATAAACTAACAACAGCAACGACTAACAACGATAATTGCACTGTTGCATGCTTCTTGTAATTCAGTATTTAAAGTGAATTGCCAATTAAATTAAAATACATAGTGTTTTGCAATTATTTTGTAACATACCTCCGATCGAATTCCTCTCTTGCCCTATCAAGTTCTGTTTTTCCGGACTCATGAGAGAACTGGCGCCGCAACATTTTGAACACAAGACACTACACTATTAATTATTACACATTGTCAATATTGGCACAAACATGTCTATGGATGGTTAACACATGAAATATCGGATTTATTATAACTATTTTACTAAGTTTAAGTTAAGACATTGTTGCGTATAACTTTCAATGTTAACTCCGATTGGGCCGCGGTGGTGGGGCGTGTACTCGCGAAGAGGCGCGTGCGCGGATGGCGACTGACGCTGCGCAGGAGTCGGTGCTCGTCCCAAGTGACAGTTCTGACCTTGGCGTGTTCGCGCGATTATTGTGAGCGTCGGTTCACGAACCGTTTTCTTGTAAACTAAACCTGATCTTATCATTCGGAAGCAACCGACTTTCCGAGGCGAGTTCATTCGTGGTACAAACTCACTAAATGGTTAGTTGCTTATACTAATGCTAGATATATCTACTGTGCTGCCACTGTTTTAGATATCTAATCAATTATCAATAAGGCATGATGGCGCGGATTTTCATGTTATTCTTATTGTAATCTGAAGTTTGAAGTTCTCGATATCAGACCAATCGAACATTTGAAAGCAAGATGACTGGCAAGTTTTTAATCAAACAATAACGACTACAGGACTACAATATCTAGAGTTAGCTTGACAGGCTATTTACTTACAAATAGGTACCTATATTGAATAATGGTACTGAGTTAGAAATAAATGAGTATCTTGGTAACGTAGACGTGCTGGAGGCTCTATCTGGATTGGAACTAGAAGACTGACATAGTATGAAGACTAAAGAAACGAATGATGAAATGCGTGAAAGATGATTTGGTTAGAAAGGGGGTGAACGCTCAGATGGCGGCTGACCAAGACGAGGAAGAAGACATGTTCTTCGTCTAGCCCCAAAAGATCGGCACAAGGGCATAGCAGAAAGATCCACTGACTGATGATTAAAATTCAGAAATTGTACAATTTTTTATATCAAATCGTTTCTTATTAGCATATTGTTCGTCCGAGACCGAATGAATCAGCATTGTTAATCTGTGTCGGGTCGACATTGACCGATATACCTGCACCGTTGACCACTGGCTGACCGAGTTCGTGAGTTGACCCGTGTCGCAGTAAAAAAATAACTTTTACAAGATAAGAATTTTGTTTCGGAATTCGTGATTCAAGAGTAAGTAATCTGATTCGTTTTTTTTTTAAAGAGTAAGTAATCTGATTCGTTTTTTTTTGAAAGAGTAAGTAATCTGATTCGTTTTTATTGCTTTGTAAATTAAATACAGAGAACATAAGGTAAGAAATGAAATAACATAACATCACGCATGTAATCCACGAAGGGATAGGCGGACGTGTACCTACCGATTAGTTACTACACCCTTTCCCTAGTTATGTTTAAGTGCTGTGTAGATGTAATAGGGTGCGGGCCTATTGATATCAACCGGGCACAATTACAGACTCCGTGGCTGCTACTGAGAAATTCCTGATGGAAAAACCCAATAACACTGCCCGACTTGGGAATCGAATCCAGGACCTCATGCTCGGCATTTGCGCTTGCGCGCTAGAAATTAAATACTGATATACACAATATGACATCATCCATAAAGCCACAAACGAGTCAAAAATATAGGTAAGTAAATATTATGATACAAAACGCGCGTGCCTCTCGGCAGGATATTAAATGAACAGAAAAACAAAGAATCACAACTGTGGAAGCCAATTGTGGAAAGACACCAGCGAAAAGAAAAAAAAAAACGCAATGTTGGTACGAAATACAAATATACAATAGCATGTGCTCCGTGCATGTTATTTACAAACTTAGTGATGTCATTTAGCCAATCCTCTCCATACTAGAAATAGCCATAAGTAAAAAAAAAAAACAAAAAATATGGAATGCTGAATTGCTGACGTCACTACGGTCCTTCGAAGTAAACATCTATAAACATGAAGGCCCATGTAAGTGGGTTGTGGAAATATTTTTTCTGGGCAATAAAACGACCTTGCGGCAACTGCCTTGTTATGCTAGTGGTCAGAAACGCTACTACTGAGTATTTATATTTAGAGCATTTCCATCAGGTATTTCTCAGTACCTCGAGAGCCTAGATTTGTGAGATGATGGCAAGAGGCCCCTATTAATGGGCCCTAGAACTCTATTTGGCGAAATGTTGGTGTACTATACGTAAGTTTACCGTTGGCTAAAACTTCTCGGATTGCATTCACGATGTCATGTCTTCTTCACGTGAATTTCGTTCCGGCAAAGTGTTAGAGCATTGTGTAATTTGCCTAACCCTTTGAAAACAGGCGGGATATTATGTTAATACTACGGCCAAGGCTGTTATTACCGGTAGGCTCGAGTTAGGTGTCAACACGGCAACATTGACCGACATAGAACATCGCGCGACGTTACCAGTTTCATCATCGGAAGCCTCGCCTTAATGATTTGGCGAGAGAGGGGTGCCCCAAACTTGTGATTACGTCATAAGAGAAAACATGGCAAGGTTGGTGACAGTATTTTCGAAATATTGCAAATTGCAAGCAGGGCTTAAAAAAAATGCAAGATTTTTAGCAACTGAAAGTAATGTAATATGCGTAAGACGTTTTTAGACTTAATTATTTTGTGTGTCATTAAAAAACATACATCTTTAGTGGCGAAAGAAGGAATCGAGATGAAGAATGTAGAACTATGAGATTAGATGCAACTCGATTAAGAAAAGAATGTTAAGAATTCACCAAGCACGGCGAAAGGAAAAGAATGAGCTGATAAGTGTTTATCCAAACACAATTTTAAATACTTTAAACATTAGGATTATCACATGGTCTACCACTTTCTAACAACAAACCGACAAATTAGAGTTACCAAGGAATAGGACATCAATGGTTGAAAAACATTTCTGTCTTCAGAGTTTTTTGTGATCACCTCAAGAGACTGAGTTTAGTGTTCAACTAAGAGAACTAATTAAATCAAAGCATGATTGTGCGAGTACCTTGTCAGTTTATTGACATAATAGTGCTTGTGCAGATGCTGCACAGCATAATCAACCTGTCAAGATCCCACCACAGGGACTCAGGAGTCCTTTTCTAAATCTGCCATGCACTGTGGGTTAAGGAGAAAGCCACCTTTTGCAAACAATCTAGTCCATTCATACAAAATTGGAAATTCCGGACAAAAACCAAAATTTTGCCCAGACAAGGGTTTAAAAGCCAGACAAATCCGGCTACCTCGCACTTAGAGTTACCATCCGCAATTGTCCAATTGTAAGCCTCAGTTCGGGTTGGTTCTGATCTCTGATCAGTCTAGAAAAGGTCGAGGATCGCGCCCCACGTGCCCGTTATTGGTGACTTGGACGCGAGAACACGAGGTCATCATATGGGTGCTATGTAGATAACGGCTCCAATCTGTTAACAGTGCTCTTTGTTTAGATTTACACTGTAGTCAGTTTACTAAAGGCTTGAGTAGACGACGGACTTTAGTCAGTCTGAAGTTATGTGCTGATTTCGTTTTATGAATGCGTTTCGCAGATGATTGTAACATCGTAATATCACGTTTCTGTCCGCGACGAGATAGGCCAAGGTGTACCAATAGTACATCCACATTTCACCAGTTATATTTACTTTTAGGGGATTTTTGTCATCCACAGACAATACTCCCTTGTTTTGTAAGGGGCATCTAAGTTTGAGTCGATTTGAGCATGAAGTTGTCAACTTAGAGTCCAGTCATTACGTCGGAAAAAAACGGAAATGCATGTGAACCGAGAAGGCTAAATTTTGGATATTACGTGGGGGGGTCTAGAAAAGCTTAACTTCAAGTTGTCGACCACGATTTCCTATGTGCATTTTCCGCCATCTTGAAAAAAGGGTTAAATTCAGTTTTTTTACAATAACTCGGTTGTCGGTTGAGATACGAAAATGTTGATGCAATACGCCCGATCCAATACGAGTCGCCCCTATTTCCCCCCCTGCCGGAGCTACATAGTTTCTTTTACCACGTAATATCCAAAATTTAGCCTTCTCGGTTCACATGCAATCAAAACTTATCTTATCAGTTATAATTATGCCTGGGTACTTGTATTGTATTAATAACAGTATTTACAGTACTAATAGTCTATTGTACGATAAGGTTCAGCAAGATTGTCACTGGCAAGCTTTGGACGCAAGTCCAATTTTGCGCACAATGTTTATTCATATGCCAAAATATTTTTAGTAATATCAAATGTTATTTATGTAACTGGAAATGACTGTCCCAGACAAAACTTATTTCGATCTAGTCACAAGTTTTCCAAAATGTCATAGACCGAATCATCATGATATTGTAAATTGACATTTCTCATTCAAGTTTTAAAACAGCGGAATTCGGTCTTATGATACGGTGTTGGGCGCAGTACGGGCTTTCACTTTCCATTTGCGGTGACATGACAACGTCATCGGATCGGTACTTAAGTCTTGTAAAACAATGATCGATTCAGTAGGAAGTCATTATAAGAAGGAATCATGAATATGCATGAACCATAATAAGAGACCGTTGGTCTTTTCCCATAGGGTTAAAAGAATTATAATATAAGAAAGAAAATATATATATATTTGTCGCAGAGACATGACGTGCATACAAAAGCAAAACCAAATATTAAAGAACTAGAATTAATTAAACTAGACTGTTAAAGAATACACAAAACAAATATTTATAATAACTAAGGGACGGGACAAAATAGCAACTGCAAGTTGTGACTGCAACAAGAAGGCTACTCAGAATGATGCAGATCAGATTGATATGGAAAATAGTGTACTTTTACATCTTCACACAATTGTAACTAATCTATAAACAATAACAAATAAATAAACCGGTCAAAAACAAAGAAGGTCCGTACCAGTCTCCTTATCACAGTTGTTTTTTTTTTCAACAATACCTTACACTTAAATAATGATAACGTAACGATGCCTTATCATTTTGTTTAATAAACACAACTGTATATTAAGTAGTAACGTGTCAGTTATGTCGCATGTTGTGCAACTGTGTAGCGTTTGACCTTTGAAAAAGACTGTTTAATTTTACATTTATGACCTAAGTACTATTTGATGGTCTAAGCAGATGATCCTTAAAAGCGACTAAGCAGAAAATCTTGAAGAAGGTTCTTTAAAATAATGATTATCTACTTTAAACGGAAGATGGACCAGAACACGAAGAACAAGAATAAGAGCTTATGGCAATGGATATAGATGCTTTCCATAGATTTCCACCAGAAGAGAAAGATGAATGGTAAGTTCCTAAAAACAAAAACCTTGACGTTACAGCTAAACAAAAATAAATCTTAAAAAATAAAAACAACATGGCCAGTTACTTTGCCATGGCAACCGAATATGTAAACATAATCGAAGTGGGCAAAAGCGATAAAGGAGTCATACTAAGTTTTACCGACGTAATTTCGTTGGTCATTTTCTTTGTTCAATTACCTATTATAGATTTTGTTAGACCGGCTGAATAACGCCGTGAGTATCAGTTCCAATTCCTTCGTTTACATTATAAAGAGGTAATGTTTGTAATTTTGGATGTAGGGGGTAATCTTTAGAATTACTAATCTGATTCCAAAATGTCTTTCACTAATGGGAAGCTAACATAATCTCTGAGTGTCATTGGCTATATTTAAAGCGTTCCCGTGGCACAATTTCCGCGAGGCGCGGGCAAAAGCTAGTCGGTTTTAAAGAATGTCAAAAGGAATGCATTTTTGCCAACAAAAATTAAAAAAATGTAGAACAAGTTAAGGAGGAATTTAACTATTTAAAAATAACTTAAGAATGTTTGCATTCATTTGTAAAATTGCTTAATAAGCAAAAGAAGGTTAGGAGCCAATGAACTACTGACCGATCAAAAATCAATCGTAAGATTAAATGCGCAAAACGCCACCGTACCTAAATAACTATAAATGAACACGCAGACAATGGACTGAACTTTTTTCGTGTCAATGGCACAACGAACACTTAAAGACAAGACTATAGTTTTATCGAACTCAGTGCACGATCCTACAGCCACCGGTCATTAAAATAGTAGCACAGCTGTTCCAACCACCGATTCTTGTATCAGTCAGTTACTGGTAGAAGCAAGTAACACAAAGGAAGTTAGTGAGCGAGTTGAGGTGGCATGAGTTTTAAGGATAATATTTCGATCAGCCTAATTAGTCTTAAAGTTATACAACAATATTTAATAAATTCACAGCACCATGTCAATCATTGATGTCGCAAGGTGCATCGGGAAAACCATGCTCACGATTACGGCATACGTGCCACGACTCTGACAGGTGTCCATTTGTCCACCTTCATAGTCATAGTCACATTCACACACCCTCATACTCACATTCACACACCCCTACTCTCACTCACACATCTGCATGCTTCTTGTCTAGTTTTAATTTTCTCTTTTATTTTAAATCGCCTGTTTTTATAACACTTAAAACAAGTAACTTTATGTTAATATTTTAAGTTTTGGAAGAGCGGAGTCTCCTAACACAGGCTTTTTTGCTTAAAAGGAGACTCCAATCACTAGTTGTTAAATTTTACTTGTATAAATAATAAAACATTTTTCATTTTTCATTTTCATTTTCATTTGTGACAACAATAAAATGATCTACTTGCGTCTACACAGCAAATTGATACCTTCCATAAATAGAGCGGGCGTGAATAAATTGCAGAGTACAATACCTTCTGTACATGAGGAAGATTGCCCTACTGCGATTTGAAATATGAGGCTCCTCTGTATTGCTAAATGGTTTCCGTGTTATGGATTAAAAAGGAAAAATCAGACATGATACGTTTCTAGGACATAAGCTCATTCTTCTTCTCGAATGGATGACTCAGATTTTGTCCGACCAGTACGTAGCCACCGGGTCAGCAGTGTCGTTTGCCTCATTCAAGTCCTGGAGGGTGCAAATAGTTGTGCTCATGCACAACTATTTGCGGTCAGGACAGAAAGTGTTCCACGCGCGCCTCAGAGAGCTGTCAGCAAAAGGAAGGGGTCCGCAAGGGCCGATGCCTGCCGGGGCTGCGGGAGTGTTCGAATGAGATACCGTGGCCCCGGAACACAAAGGGCGATGAAGGAACATGGATGGGTTTTAGTCAGTAAAAGTCTGACACTCCCTCCTGCTTCGCCCAGAGCGGGAAGAGTTATTTGATGATTTCCCATCAGAAAAAAAAGGCATATTCTTCATTAATAAGGATATGATTGTATAAGCTTATTGATCCTTGGAGACGGGTTAAGATATGGAGCCCCCGAATACAATGGACTTTTGGAGAAAACGATTGTGGACTCTTTATGGAGTTTTGAATGTGCTACTGCACAAGGAAACGATATTTTAAGTTTCAAGTCATCAATCATTTTGAGATCAGTTAACAAAGTTAATTGCACATGTAAAACGTAGGTGTTTGAAAGCAGGATATCTAGCGGTAATTGCTTAGCTAACAATGGAAGAGAATGGATGAGAAAGGCTAGTCTTAGAAAAAATATGTAAGATAGTTGTATTTTTTGCGAAAGTAAAAACTTGTAGACTGAAACAAAGAGTTTGCTGGTATACACAAATAGCTATTTCGGTGGTCATGGTCTGTAGAACATGGACTGGGAAGGTAGATACAATAGGTAATTTTTTTTTCAGATTGGAAATCTTGAAATAACTCCTCCCGCTCTGGGCTGAGCAGGAGGGAGTGTCAGACTTTTACTGACTAAAACCCATTCATATTCCTTCTTTTGCCCTTTGTGTTCCAGGGCGGCGGTATCTTTTTCGAACAGTCCCGCAACCCTGGCAGGCAAGGTAAAATAGACTTTAGGTTATTGGTAAATCCTCAAACATGTTTCGAAATCGAACGTTTTTGGTTGCATTTTAGTTCCACTTTGATTTTGTTGATTGAACATAATACAGACCCACATATACAGCATCTCGCTTGTGTTGTATTCATTTTTAAGGGTTTCATAGACTATGCGTAAAAGATCAGACAGGTAGGAACACTTTTGATAAAAGACCGTTTTAAAAAAACAGAATTGGATTGCCCATTATCTTATACGAAATTCGATATCAACTGTGTTAAAGAAACTACTGGCATATTAAGGATAGGCAATCAGATTACCTATTGACGGCATCGAAATTGGAATGGTAGGTACGACAAGAAAATTGAATAATCGATATTGATTGGACGGCTTTAACTGCATCGCTTACGTGCGAAACTAGAACATACTTAACTTTACTTTTTTTATGGCTTAATAGACTTTGTGGCGAGTCGAGCGATTCTAGTTGAGACTAAGTTTAACTAAGACCTTCTATACTCAACAGCTTAGTCTTTCAATCTTTATAATAGTCGACTGAGTGAAAAGTTTATTAATTGACATTGTAAATCGACTGTTTTGGAACTGTGGAAATTTCAGTATGGACAATACTGATATTTTGCACAGTGTAAAATCATGATCTGCCAAGCTTTATTCTAACTATGTTGGGGTCGACTACTAGTTCAACCGGATGCAGCTGAGTGCCTGTATTTTACATGGAACGACTATCTATCTGACCTCCACAATCCAGTGGACACACACACACAGTGTTCCACAGTGTAAAATATACACCGATAATTTGTAACAAGTTAATTTCATTGGTATTATTAATTCTGCAAGGGACCATCATAGGCTCTTAATTAATGTGGTCAAAGGATATTGCCTTGAAGAACTCCCAGCTTTATTATGTTTCATTTAGATAGTAGCCAGATGGTATGCAGCATATAATTATGGTATACTAGCTGTTGCCCGCGACTTCGTTCGCGTGGAAATTTTGGTGAGTGTGTGCTGCTCTTCTGAAATGCACGATGCCACTTACAAAACGGTCCCTCTCTCCCAAGCGACTACTTCACTGAAGATTTTAAAAGTAGGGAAACTATGCAAAGCTGAAAGCCATATAGCGCAGTGCAGATTTTTCATACAAAACACACAGCGGATATGACATAACGCAGTACATATAAAAAATGATACCACTTCGCGGAAAACATAAATTGGCTCTATAACTGACCGAACATTATCTAAGTAATTGCAAAATTTATACAACCAGTGCTAGGTGTAATTAAAAGTACTTACACAGATTCAGATCCTTATCACCCACGCAAGTACGTCAGGAGATTTGTATCTCCTGTTTGCTGTTCCACTAAAAATATTGCGTGTCAATACGCTCCTGCGATATCTACTTAAATAAAAGGTATGAACAGACCCTTAACGAAGCCGTCAACCAAGCGTTCTGTACATCAAACTAAATAACCCCTCGCCAAAATGGTTGCTGGGAACAGACTTTATTTTGGAGTGAAAATCCCCGCCGCCCCCCATGGACGAATTCCGACCATTCACGAACATAACCTAAGTTTTGACCCTTTCGATTTTTTGACCAAGTTTGAAAGCAATCGGTGCTTAATATATATGCAAGAAATACAAAACTTGGTTTATTTCTTAAAAATACCTTGTTTTGGCCCATAGAAACATTGAGAACATTCTCTAATACAACACTTTTTTACTATTTAATATTTTATGTAGCGTGTTTTTGGTGAAACGGAACGCAAACACAAAACGCATCTATTCCGATAGTGACGTCAAAAGAACACTTTTAGTTGTACTTAAAGTTTCACTAAGATTTTACTATAATATTGGTATTGCAATTTTTGCTTTTATAAAGCACATAAATTATAGTAAAACTATTCTATTAAGGGCAACAAATTAGATTTAAACAAGGCAGATAGAGCGAAGTGAAATCAAATGCTATGACTTGAATGGCCACGACAGTCATGGACGTTTGAACTGTCGTAGAATATTGTAGGAGTTTAATTTTTTTTTTGTGCCACAAGCAGTAGTTAAAATTAACTTTTAATTATTTTCTTGGGTTGATAGTACTGCATTTTATTGATTAAAGTGAAAAAAAAATTACATGCATATTCCCTATTGCGACCTGTAGAGTCACACATACATACATACCTATACATATAAATATAAACTTTTTAACCGGCGGTTGATTTGGGCTCTAAAGGTCATAACTAATCCCCCATATGGTGAAATTTTCGGAAAACTCGACTTTAGGTGCAAGACCAATAAGTACATTTTATCTGACGAAATCTACCTAAAAAATAAAATTAAACAAAACCCAGCCAAGAAGCAAAGCTGGCTAAAATATGTGATTCTTATAATTTCTATGAACTTATTCTATGCCTAAGTGTTTGTGTGTGTGCGCGCGCTGGTGTGCGCGCGTGTTTGTGTGAGAGAGCGTGTGTGCGTGTTACTGAGTGTATAATTATGTATGTATGTGTCAAATTAGCAAATTCGTACTAGAATGTGGTCAGTTTCCTCATTATATGTTAAGAGCCCCTATCAATTTCGCGGTCTAAAAACAGAAAATACTACTTTTTTCAGTGCAAATTTCTCAATAATCATACGGTATCTGGGATTTTTTTAATGCACAGTTATATATCACCTATATATCTAATAATTGTACGAATTATAATTTTGATAACCACTCAACATAAATTAGGAAAAATAAACATCAGGTTTTTCAATAGCTTTTTCGGCTAACTGGTAATGAATTATAATCTGAAAAAATATATACTGGGCATATAGTATATTCGTAAGTCTACGATTTTTTTATTTTAAAATTAATTAAATTAGTACTTTAAAAAAAAAATGTGGTTCACACCGAAAAAACCCGATAAAATAATGCGCAAAACCGTCGTCTACTCGTAACAATATCAATAAATATGAAATATTATAAAACTTAAGGTAATATTATAAATCTATCCAATTCATTTTTTTTTTTTTTTTTTGACTACATATTTAATTGTAATAAAATATTTAAATAATGCTATAAAAGCCGATGCGCTTGTCCCCTGGCTAGAGGCCTTAAATTCTAGACATCCACAGGGATAGAGCGGTTAAGCAGTAGGTAGAGGCTGAACAGCGAGATGCCATCCCATAAAAAAAAAAACGATGCGCTTGTTCGTTGCATTTAGTCGCGCCCGAGGGCTACTCGACGATGGACCTGTGTCGCTGCGACTGCCGCTCCCGACGGAAAGTACTTGCGAATCGCGCGTGATTTTGTATTACGTCTGACTAGTTTTGATACTGTGAGTTTTTTTTTTTTGTTCTACTACATTTGTTTGCTGTGTGGACTGAACCGGATAAGCCTCTAAAAGTCGGAAGAATTGCAAAAGACGACGACTTCTGGCAAACAAAATGGAACCAAAACTAAAAACATTTTATACGAAATGTTTTGCCCGAAATCGTTGATTCCAGGAAAGCTCAGACATTCGAAGCACTAATGTCGAAAGGGAGGTTAAAATGTATCAATATCTATACTTCTTGTAATAAAGAAATTAATAAGTATCTTGAAATGAAAAAAACACTTGCCCAATTAAAAATTAAATAAAAGAGCAATAATATGTCACACACACAGACATACGCAATAGAGGTCCGCGAACCTCGGCGTTACCTCGGCACGCCGCCGCCGCCGCTGGGTCATTCAAAAATTCGCGCCAACTTTAAAATTTTATTACAAATACACGCGAGTGACGCCTCACGGCACCTAGCAACCATCCAAACATCTTTGCCTAGCTACACGCTGTTGCCACACGGTGCGCTAGTGAGTTCGAAATCCTGCCGAAATAATTTTCGTTCATGGCAATATTACAAATATGTCCAATAATATGTTTTAATGTTGCATCGTCATCATCATTTCAGCCCGTTGTTGTCCACTGCTGAACATAGGCCTCCCCAATCGATTTCCAACGTGTCCGGTCCAATGGCACCTGCATCCAGCGACTCCCTGCAGCTTTAACAAGGCCGTCAGTCCATCTGGCAGGTGGCCGACCCACGCTGCGCTTTCCAATGCGTGGTCTTCCCTCCAGTATCCGTTTGCCCCATCGGCCGTCCGATCTTCACGCTATGTGGCCTGCCCATTGCCACTTCAGCTAGCTTATCCGCTGGGCTATGTCGACGACCTCGGTTCGTCTACGGATTTCCTCATTTCTGATTCTATCACGTAAAGAAACGCCGAGCATAGCCCTCTCCATAGCCCGCTGAGCGAATTTGAGCTTCTGTATAAGAACTATTGTGAGACCACGTTTCAGATCCGTAAGTCATCACTGGTAAAACACATTGGTTATAAACTCTACTTTTGAGGCACTGAGGTATTTTGGACGAGAACAATTCCAACCACATAATCATTTGCAAAAAAAATTACACCACGCCGGCGACGCCGCGCCGCGCCGGGTACTTTTACCAGCGCGCCGCCGCCGCCGCGTGCCGCCGGCCTTCCTGACCGCGGCGCGGATCTCTAATTACGCAAGCAAAAAAAAAAAAAAACAACATTAAATAAATAAAATATATTTAGTATTCACTCAACCTTTTCCTATAATATTATTTGCTTTTGTATAGTCTTAACTTTTCTATTTTAATTTGTTTTGATAAGGTATAAAACATTAAAAAATTTGCAGCTTGAATGCAAATTGATTTGCTTATAATATATGTATAACTAACTAATACTGTTACGGACCAAGATTGTTTGCTCCCGCTGCACTGCATGAGACTACGCATACTATGATCGTTAGCGATATTTCGAACGCTCACACGCGCACATTTTTCCGAAATTATCTAAACTAGTACTGCGAAGAAATTGGTAGGGGCTCTTATTTTTTTTTGCCATATAGTTAACACCCTTTATAGGGCCAGCGTTTCTGTTCGGGTTCAGATATGCAAAAAATTTAAATCATGGGAGCATTCGCCAGGTAATCCATACAGATTACCTGGCGAATGGAAAAAGAAGACGTGTGGTGCAGAGCCAAGTAACATGGCTTGATTACAAAAGAAAAACATTAGACAGACAAAGAGGTTATGGTTGGCAGAATGGCTGACTGATAAGGGTGTATATCTGTATCCCTCTCCACTCGAACAAGATTTTTTTATCAGTACGTAGTTTATTACTTATTCGACATGCCTGCTAACAATGGCACCTATGTCTCTAAACGGTAGCCAGGCACATAAAGTCTCACCTGCTTGTAATTCAACACACCCTACTGGTGCCTAAGCAGGTTGCGTAACAAAATGGGCACATTATGAAATCGTTATATACTCTGCATACAAGGCATTAAGTACTAAAGATATAAGCAGCGGACTCATGTTATGTATTATGTACCTACATTAATATCTTATGGAAGCAATTGCGGCTATACTAACTTCGAATAAATTATACTTCAGACGTACAATTTCAAAGATAAGATGTATCTAGTGGATACTTCTTTCATACAATATATAACGAGGCTTGACGAAATGGCAATTAACAATAAAAAGTTAGCGATTTTGTAAGAAGTCAATTTAACAGAGTTATTGGGTGGTCAACGGGCATGTCAGATTGCATTATCTGAAGATGTACGTATTAACTCATTCACATACATGTATTAAAACAATGAGGAGCAACACACATGTAATGGTTACGAGATATTAAGGGTAACCAACGGGATCCTAGTACTAAGCCTCCGCTGACCGTCCGTCTGTTTGTCAGCACTCAGCAGGCTATATCTCATGATCCGTAATAGGTAAAATATGTATTTCTGTTAAAACAACAAATAAAAGAAATAAATTAAAAATTAAAGGGGGTTCCCTTACTACGGTGGTAAGGAAACCACCGCGGGCCTGTGAGACGTGTGGACGGTGAGCTATGGGCTAGCTCGCCGTCCGTCCGTCTTATGACGACAGGCCGTGTCGACGGCGCGTTCGTGTTCCACGCGCGCCTCAAAGAGAGTCAGCAAACAGGAAGGGGTCCGTAAGGACCGACGCCTGCCAGGGTTGCGGGACTGTTCGAAAGAGATACCGCGACCCTGGAACACAACGGGCAAAGGAAGGAACATGGATGGGTTTTAGTCAGTAAAAGTCTGACACTCCCTCCTGCTCAGCCCAGAGCGGGAGGGGTTATTTGATGATTTCCCATCGGTAAAAAAAAAAAAAAAAAACCTTCATGCGCGAGTCCGACTCGCACTTTTCCGTTTTTTTTTAAATCTAAGAATTGGAACATCGGAAAAACGTTTGCAGATTCTAGCATTGAACAATTACGTGACTTTAATTATGGATATTATGTTAAAACAGCAGCATCACATGTCATATTTTGCCACATTTAAAATGTTTCTTCGACAATCCTTGAAAATATAAATGAAGAAGTGTCAAGAATTCTTGGCATGTCGTGTTTCTTGCTTCGTTGATTCAAATTCTAAATGATGTCTGAGTCTACGCAAGTAAGATAACTGAAGACGCGGACGGAGAAGTAAGATAAGCAACATCCTGACATAACTGTTAGTGTATGTGATTACTTTGCAGACACTTGGTATTAATATATTGTTGGGGTGTTGATTATAATTGTGTCAGAGGCCATGTTGTTATATTTCTTCTTCTCCGAATACTGCGAAATATTTTACATATTACGAATTGTTCTTAAATACCAAGGTGTGATAACGATAAAAGTAAACTGTGTTGTAGTATCAAAATTGTTTATTACTTTGATGTCATTGTCATTGAGATTAGAATCATCATCAGTCACTTTAACCTACTCAAAATTTACGATTTTTAGATTCATTCTTACTCCATGACGAATCTAGACTTACCAACAGTAGCAACCCAATCCAATTATTGTCAAATATACATCGTGTACCAGAATGATGCCTACTCGACCCAAATGTAAGAAATGACAGGACCATGGAGAAAGTTGTTCAGTTTGATGCTCTGAATCACACCCTGAAATATGACCACAATTTTGTGGTACACGCTGCATAAATTCCACAAACAAAAAGTAGCATAAAATGTAACAATACCAGAGCGGATTGGATTAAGTGCGATGACGCGAGTGTTGCATAGCCACGGATATGAAACTTTGCTTACTGCAGGAAAGCAAACATTAATTAAGAAACGGACGCCATACTGGCATGTGAACCTGAAGGATTTCCCTTTTGATCCCTCTTTGATATGATACTAACATACATATCATATAATTAATAGGTATCTAGGAGCAAGTAGAAATGGTAGAACCGCCTTAGAAGATAACAATGAAATAGAAGCCTAACCATTCAAACAAAGAACTGCAGATTTAAATACTAATATTTACGTTTAAATTAATCACAGTTTCCAGTTTTCTCTCAAACATGTAGCGAAAGTGCTACATCAATTCGATTCAAAGAAAACACAAAAGCAATGGAGCGGGCAGTGTATCTTAATTATGTAAATGAACACTTGATTCAACAACCCGAGACCACCGACTTCATTTGCGAAATCATTAACATTCCTTGACTGGTTAATGACATAACAGATTCAAACATTATAGAAAACGCATTGGTAACGCTTATGCTAACGTTCTTCTTAATGAAGTTGTGTTTCCATAAATCCATGGGCATATCTGGGTGGGAAAGCCTGTTTGAAACAGGATCAACTTTCTACAAACGGTAACCTCGACCGCAGTGAACTGAATGTTATAGTTCTGCTGACAATTAGCATCTATTCGTATCTTTCTTGTTGCATTATGACGTCAGAAGCTACAAATGCAGTGTGGGTCATCGTGTAAAAAATGAAGATTAGCATCGGGTATGTTAATGTGTGCCTCCTTTCTTTAGCGCTGCGGTTACTCATGAGTACTCATGACATGACTGTCTTTTGCAACCTCCCCTTTTACTGTTCGAGAGGCAACTGTGCAGGCTTCTTAGCCAAATGTTTGGTTTTCTGAGCGAGATGGAAAGGATTTTACTACGTTTAATGCTCACAATGGAACATTTTTGCGTTAACGATAACCAAGTTCAGTTTTAACCTTAATAAGAATTTGTGTCAAGAAAAACTAGGTCGTAGTGCAATCACAAAGCATCGAATCATCACAACAATTTTAATTGCTGAAGCAACCATTTACCATAACATTTACAAATAATAGTTTAAAACACAACTTGGAATATATTGACCAAGTTGTCGAAGGTTGAAGCCGCAACGCATCAAGTGCTATCTGGGTCGGAACGGATGTGAAGACTTAAGGTACCGAGTGAAACCATAGAACTACTGTCTACAGACCTACGGTCTACGGAAACTTGCATTGACTCAATATTATTTTCATAAAAGAGAAAGGTCGGTAAATCAAAGCAAATATTGGTCAATAAGAGTGTAATATTAGCCTGTGTGACATATACTTGCACATGCTATTTGAAAGACATGTTAAACAGGTATATCTGGAACGTTGCTCCAATCGGCGTTGGCCCAGAGTCTAGTATGTAGCTGTATTTTGTATGTACTATCATAATTGCCTGGAAATTATCAGAACGAAGGGCGCAAAAACATGTTTTACGTTCGTGTATTTGAGTTTTCCAAAAGCTGTTTTATTTTACAAATACTATATTGAATATTGCTTCTTTTTGGGCGTCGATGCGGTATCAGAAAACCTTCCCAGGGATCTTAGGAATGACCAAAGTAAGTGAAGAATATTGTAAAATTGCGACAACACAGAATGAAATCGTTGGTTTCCAATACTATAAGCCATGTATTTTATGAAGTCTTGGTTGCAACTGGCAATACAATATGAAAACATTACAGTAATCGTGTAAACCATTATGTTAAGGCATACAAATTGTGTGGCATTGCAGTTTCAATCACACAGTCTAATACGTCGGGCACGATGCCTGAGCTAATTAGGTCATTTACTTGCTGCATGTTTCTGCAGTCAGTCGGAATTCTCGGCTACTATACATAATAATGATAAAAATACTATTAAGCTAATTGTTTATGTCTTCATCGATGATTCTGGTATTTTATAGTACGCCGGTATCAAGAACACCGATAAATTACATATTAGTAGAGCTGATAAGGACCGAGCGGACCAACTAATCATGTAACAAATAGCACGTGGAGTATGCCAGTGTTTGGGATACACTTACGGCCAAGTACCAGACCTTCGTCGCCGGTGTGTCCTGGGCTGCTGTTCTGGAGCATGTAGCAGCGCCTGCGGGATCAGGCTCTTGGACGGCTTGCGTCTCGTCAGCCGGTAGTCTGTCCTGTCAGCCGAACTTTTACACAATCTCAATGTCGACAGCTCACTCTCCGAGCCACACCACAAGGAATCCATCGACAACATTGTTCCACGCTAGTTTTAACACATCACTAAACAACAAATAATGTTCAAAAGTTTTCTCACGAGCAACCTTGGAATCTGCACTGTTGCAACAGCAATTTAAGACGTCCGATCCAACTAACTCGACAAGTAACTGGAGGGCCTTTAGAGTTCTTTGAGACCTCTTCAATTCTTGCAATTTTTAGAAGATTATTTCCAAAAACATAAGTGAAATGTTGCAATCGACGATGTTTTGGTTCGGCAACCTTCTTCTGAGGAATCGGCGCGCGAAATCGCGTTGCAAAACTCGAACACGTGAGGCTTGTTAAATTGGATGGTTGAATATTGCGAGGCTTTCCGCGAGTCGTGAATTATTGTAGCAAGTACGGAAATGGTTTGCGGTCAGTATCGCGCGAAGTGGATCGAAGGACCGCGGGCCGCGAGCGAGTACGTGAGAGCGCGGGAGCCGTGGCGGCGTGATGCGGCCGACTGACGGAGAGTCGCGAGCGGCGAACCTCCCGCCACAACCACGATGCCGCCGAATGCTCAAAAATTGCAAACAAAAGATGTCTGGACGCCGTTATCGCCGAGATTGTGGCCACTAGGAGGGCATCATGGTTGATCACGCCGGGCTTGTTGTGACTTAAAGAAATTATGTAAATCTACTTGCCTGTAGCACGCTCTCTTGTTATCATTACGACATCTGAGGCATGTTTGAAAATTTCGAAACAAAACAATCCATGGCCTTTGAGGACGGGTCAAGATTCACGATATGACCGATAGGTCTTACTGTAAAAATGTAGCCGAAAGGACCAAAATTATAGTCTTGGAACTTCTAGGCAGTAATATGTATCTACACTGAAATAAATTGCCCTCTAATACCGCTAGTAAGATAAACCGTCAATTAAGGTCAGTTCTAGTGGATAAACATTAGGAGAGCTCACTAGTACTCACTCCCAATATTAGGGCTAGTGAGGTGGAGGCAACAGTATTAGGTCACCAATGTTTATTCTCGTGATAGGCTAGTCTGTTTTCAATGTCTTAGTATTAAGATAAAGCAAATTTAGCATTTAACGATTCATGCCCGTGATTAATAATAACAATTCTATATCTAAAAGTAGGGTGGACAGCGTCACTCCATCTTGTAACCAAATTCCAGCCCAGTACAGTCTCGTCAGCCTTTGATCCATTTATTTATTTATTTTCTCCCACAAATATTAATATGTACACAGTATTAGATTTAGATTCAAAAGGTTTGAGGATGGGAGACAGGAGCCCATACTAAGTAAAAACCTGTGCGGGTCTCCTGGTCTCCATCTGGTATCCATACATGAATGATTATAATGAGTAATAAGACCCAAGCCCTCTTTCAACTGCGGAAATGTCGTTCATTTGTCCGTGACAATGGCCGGGTCCATGGCGCGTTCATCGCGTGCTTTTGATCATAGCATGGATAGCTTTAGAAGGACCACTGCGCGGACCATAACTTGCCAAATGGAGCAGAAATGACGTAAGAGCTTCCATCCTGCGGCTACGCGTCTATTATCTTTATCATATACTCAAGATGTTTCCCTTCACCGGAACAAGTGATAATTATACAATATGCACATGAATCCAAAAATCAGAGCCTTGAAACCAGCACGCCTAAGAGATATTTTTGATGGCTTGTAAAGCCAAGTCAGAGGCCCATGGGCGGCCAAAAAACTCTGACACCAGATTAGGCACTAACCACACGATAAAGAAGAAGATCATTATTATACTAGATTCATGGTAATAGACTGCAATCAAAGAAATGGTCCGGCTTCTTTTATGACTTTTCTTGGGGGAGGCCTATGTCCAGCAGTGGACGTCTTTCGGCTGAAATGATTATGATGTGCTTTTTGGTCAAACTTCTAGATTATGTAGGTGAATTTCCGCAACTGGGGTCCGAAATCTACTACACGTTGCTCTTGTAGACTTCCTCTGCCCTGTCATCACAAACCTTTCTGCACTTTTCGTACTATTATTTTTGCTCCACATGAGGGTTTCACTGATTTATTTTACGATTAAATTAAATTGCTCTTCTTCTTTTTTTCTGTAAGGTCCTCTAGTTGTCCTCATAAACTCATTCATCGTTCCGAGTAGTTCTTCTGTTACCTCATCTAGGTGCACTCGGTCGCATGCCAGCCAAACATGTTTTTATTTCCACTCGATAACCCGATTGCCACCTCATTTAGTATTTGATTGTGCAAAATTTTTCTAGTAATACCGGTTAGAACGGAAATAATTAAGTATAACTGAGTAAATAAATAAAATAGAGTACTTTTTGGTAGTATTTCATATCAATTTCAAAGTTAAAATAACTTTCAGTTTTGTCTCGATTCACCCCGTCTTGATTCCACAAAATATGGCTAATTATGCCGCATGAAGTCGGTAGCCACCAATTAATTTATTAGTGCTTTGTGTACAATCTCCGTTGTTGTTGCAGAATCTACAATAGTAAAAGAAGATTGTCCGTTTCTAGCGATCCGCTAAATAATGAAAGTGTTTGATAATTAACAGCTGGTAGACACGCAGCAGACCGAAATGATATATTATACAGATTACCATGTACGAAGAGGAGTAAACCGTACTTTTGAAGAGGATGCAACTTGTTAGACTTTTCAACGTGTGATATTTACACAAGGCTTGTTAGTTTTTCAAGATGCTTGCCTTAAAAAATCGCATATATTATGATAATTTACTAATATTTTTATTTGCTAACATTTTTTTTTTGTAAATAGTTATCTTTTCTCAATATCACAAACGAGGTAAGTATGTACCAAGGTAGAAACTGTTTATCGTATTCCAGACTTGTGTCGTGCAGATGTTCATGTTGAATTTACGTCGACCTATCCTCCACAATAAAAATAAACAACCAAGCATTTGCGGAACGATCACCAGCTTGTTTTCGGGGAGTCTGGTTGAACAATAATATTTGGCATAAAGACAGTATAAAGGGTGTAACAAGACCCTTAACGAAGCCGTAAAGGCACCTGTTTTGTCCGTCATTGCGATCGTTTTTTTGTTCTAGACCATGCCTGGGGACCTTCTAGTTACGGAGATATTGAGGGTTCCAACTTTATCACAAGGTTTTTTTTTTAATACATGTTTTGAATGTAGGATATTTTATACTATAAACACCTCCACGACCCCCGTACTATTCAATCCATACAGCACCACAACGTGATTTTTCACCCCCAAAAAAATCGTCTCCCAGCAATAATTTTTGCGTAGTTACATAATTTGATGTACATAATGCTTGGTTGACGGCTTCGTTAAGGGTCTTGTTACACCTTGTATATGATTCTATACTGAAATAATGAGGCTCATTTAAAACACGTCATGAGGACTCGAGATCTTTAAGTAGGTATACGAAAACATACGCCCCAAGGAACAATTCGTTTCTAAAACGAAAACAGTTACACAATAAGATAAGTAGGTACTTTCCTACATTGTATAAATGATGAGGGTAGATAGACTTGGTGAACAGCCAAGAACCTGTGTTTTCCCCCATTCAAATTCATTATTTACTCAAATAGCTGCATGGGAGCACAGGAATGGAATAACTACTCGTATCTTAAGCGAATCTAGGATATTCTACTGAGAAAATAAATCCTTATCTCTGTTAATTGGATTATGAGGTAAATATATTTACTGTTATCTTGTAAGATATTATTATTATTATGAACAATGTAAACATAACATCATGATTAATTTACGTGACAGTACCAAAATAAACTATGGGATGATGCAGCGAGAAGACTGACTCGTTGGTCTAGTCTTCGCAAGCGCCGCTGAGATCCTGGGTTCGATTACCGGGTCGGGCAAAGTGTTATTGGGGTTTACCATCAGGAATTTCTCAGTAGCTGCCATGGAGTCTGGCTTTATGCCCGGTTGATGGTAATAAACTCGCCACCTATTACTTGAGACTTAAATACCTATAACTAGCGAAATGTGGGTGTGCTATTACGTACACCTCTGGCTAAACCTTCGGGGACTGCAGGCGTGATGTTAGGTATGCTACAAAAAGCTGAATGTTGAACAGACAAATCTGGGAGACAACAATAACAACACATGTGGAAAAATTTGGTGCATAAGCACGAGTACATTCCGTGTTATCGATTGATTCGATAAGGAGCTTTCAGTCCGAAAACAGGTTGCAAATCAAGGCTAAACGTGACGAAATCGCGAGCAAAAGTGGAATTGTAATATTCTGGAACAGTGGCAGGGTGCGGTTTAGCAGAAATAATAGGGTCACCTGTTGAATCAAAGTGGTGAATACCTACAAGCAAACTTGTTGACATCGCATGTCAATCGATCATAGTCACGGATGATATTTGAAATGCTTTATGTCTTGAAGTACCTAATAAATAAATGACATGCATTGCATCCTTTTAATTTAAAAAAATCCGATTTTTCGTTTTGTTCTAATACATTTCCGCAGCATTTCTCACAGACAGTCACTTTCTCGGAACACGAACAATAACGCTCACAGTTTTGGCTTAAATTACAAGCTACACGCGAACAGAATTGAACCATATCATAGCCAATAACCCGCGACATTGTGCGAAAGGCATGGAGTATTAACACTATTATCATTCTGTGCCTTTATCCCAATTTATTTGCGGCCGGCGCAACATGTCTTCTTCTTCCATTATTCTCTATTATTATCTCAGTAGTCACGTCTTTACAAGCCATTTCATCTTTCACATCATACTTCGTTTCTTTGGTCTTCACTTATAGCCATCCAAATTCTTTCCTCACAATATTTTCCTCATTTAGAGTAGTAACACTAGGAGCATTAACACTATAAATCCACATATTCCTGCCATGCCTGCACCGTATGAATCCAATTCGAGTGTAGGTCAGGAGTCATTGTCCTGAAAGTGGTACATTCCTGTCGGGTCAACCGTCCGTGAGTCAAGCTCCGAAACTTGAAACACTAGCAGCCGGTAGCCGCAAGTCGGTTAGTTTGCCGAAACCGTGTCATAGGACTCGCGTGGGCTTTACTGGGGACATTGGACTCCAATGATACGAATCTCGGTTTTGAGTCTGCGATCTAGGCACGAAAGGAATTTATGACACGTGTTTGTATGATTAATGAAGAGGTTAAAAAAATGTGATTTAGTTTAAGTCTACGGTCGTGCAACCTGCATGCTTGTATGAGGGTTTAATTTAAATTTTCTTACGTTGATTGCAATAAATTGCAGGTCAGTGTCAGGTTTGTTGATGAAAATATGATTCGCGGCCGTAAAACGTACCTATGTATTTACAGAATTGTAGTCCAAGTAAGTAAGCATCAATACAACATTGAGTGACTTTTTCATGAAATAGTTATTGAATGGGGTTAAATGAACTTTGAGCGTTGTATTGATGATTTGAATGATAATAATTCTGTAACTACATACGTGTTACTGACGCGACTCATTTTTCATCAACATACAACCTGACACTGACTTGCAAATTGCAAAAAACGCGGGCTACCCGCAAAAGTCAAGTTTCTTACGTTTTTTGCAATTTCCCGGTCTGTATCAGGTTTTATGTTGAACAAAATATGATTTGCGGTCGTAAAACGTATGTATTTGCAGAATTATATTCCATTTACAGAATTGTAGTCCCATTGAATCACTATTTCTTGAAAAAGTCCAGTTCGCGGTCGCCACTCCAGAACTTTTCGGCCCCATCGGCCATCCGTTCTGCGAGATGTTTTGTGTTTATAATTTTAACTTAGTAAAGCTATATTTGTTAGGGCCGCGAATCATGTTTTAATTAACATACACCCTGACACTGACCTGAAAATTGCAAAAAACGAAGGAAAATTTGAATTTTGCGAGCTACCCTGGCGCTTTCGTTCGGCATGTTTCGGCACTGACTGGATAGCAAAATCTTGTTTACTTTGCCGGTCGGCTGTGCCGCTCTGAACAGCTCTTGATGATAGTAATGTTTTATTTATGTAAGGGGCGCAAGATGATATAATAACTATCAACGTTTTTTTGAACCATACGAGTCTGCTATCTGAAACTCCGACAACATCACAACAGTAGCCTGACACGCGAATATCTACCTATCAAGTGTTACACGAACACAATGGACATCGCGTCGATAATGATCGGGTGTCCTATCCGAGTATTGAAGAATCGCGCTTAGTTACCAATGTTTTAGACATTAGCTAGCTAAAAGTACGCAGCATTTTACGGAAAGTTAGAAGTCGGAGAACTTAAAGAAAGTTCCTAATTTCGCGATGGGGCGATAGATGGCGCTATAGGGTACAGTGTGCCCTGGATTTGATATTAGCAAATTGCGAAATGGAGAACAAAATTGAAATAGGTATACGGATTTTTGCGTATTATTAATTATTACAGAAGCTATGCCAACGCGCGCGACGAGAATAAGAAAACTGTTTATACCTTACAAATGACAAGTACATTGGGACCTATGGGTCCCAATGTACTTGTCATTTATGTTATGACTCAGCAAGTAGTAAAGTAGTAAAGTAGTAGTAGTGAAGTATCCTCAGTTATGACTGAGGATACTTTTAAATGAATAATATTTAAAAAAACCCAATTTATTTATATGCCCGATATATTTTTTAATGCTATTTATCATTTTTTTTAAGCATTCAAAAACGATGTAGTTTATTTCCCTAACAGTGCCCTCAATAACAATTCAGAAAGCTGAATGTTTTTCGGCTGTTTGATCAGCTGTTCATACAGTCTAATTACCTAGATTTGAACGCAGCCTAAAAAGAGAGATACGTCGTGTAAGCATCAGAAAAACCGAAAACTTCCGATAAATTGCTATTTGCAAAACCATAATTTACGATTACTTTAACATAATTAAATTAAAAATCATAGAAATAAGCTATAAAATTAAGTGTGTGAAATATTGAATTCAGTGTGTGTTAAAAAAGTGATTTAGGGACTTATGACAAAGTTATAAATAAATAATAATGAAGAGCAATGAAATACCCTCGCCACGTTCGGTATGATTCACAAATCCATCATCTAGTATGTTATATGTATGAACTACATTGCTACATATAATGCACGTAACAAGGAAGAATTTTACGTACGAGCTTACAGACCTGTCATCTTCTTCAGCAGCTTCTACGGCGAAGCTCGTAGTTGGACCGGTTGGGCGAATCTTCGACGGTTTACCTAAGAGTTTAGTGCTATCCATCTTCAAAACACACTGTTTGCAGTATTTTCCACAAAAAGGTCATAATATTACTCATTTCGTACAGTCACTTTCGATAGTGATATCGCCATTATGTTTACAACGTGTCATTATAAAAACAAACAGTTGAAATACGTATTTAAATTAAATTATAACGAAATTTGAGGTTATAATACGCCCGTGAAAATTATTCTTAGTTGACGTTTGTTTTGACACGGTTTTGACAGCCCACCCCATCTGTCAATCCAAAAACAGATTCATTGCCTCAGAAACAAGTCTTTTGGTCAGCAATTTTGTCGTGATTGTTTAACTTTCATTCAATTTTAACCACTATGCACGACAGAATTTTGACACATGACACATCAGCTGAATCGGCGGGGTGATGCGCATTGTCAAGAAATTCAAGAATTTTCGTGAACTTTCAGCATTCGATTTTATAATGAAAAATATGTCGCGGCAGCTGTTTCATACGATAAGTTTGTGGTTAATATCTCCAAAAACGTGTTGATGTCGGTAAAATGGCGTCAGTCTATTGCCAAATATGTGTAAATTACATACCACTACACCCTTCCAAAAATAGGTAACTTAGATGCGCTTGAAATAATGTACATGGACAAGTTTCTCGTTTGCTAAAAAAACTCGAAAGGGCAAAATAAAGACAGTAACATTCTATCTGCGTTCTTATTTTTACCATTATTCATACAAAATTTCATAAAAAAACACGTTCCAAGTCTTGACAAATATTACTAAAACCTCTTAGTGCTGACCGTAAACCCAAGATTCAACATTCGATTAAAAAGTTGCAGTCAGCCTAATCGATTACTCGCAATGAAATCAAGTTTGGAAAAAAAAAGTTGAAACGGAATAAAAACTCCTTGGTATAATTTCAAATAATTATATCATTTTAAAATTAACATTTATGCTATCTTTTAGAATAATCTTATTTAGTAATTATTCGATGCTTTTGGCTGATTTCAAGAGAAGGAGAATAAATCTCCTCTCCTCCTCTATTCTATACTAATATTATAAAGAGGTAAAGTTTGTGAGGTTGTAGGGGTTAAACTCTGGATCTGCTGAACCGATTTTGAAAATTCTTTCACTAATAGGTAGCTACATTATCCGCGAGTGCCATAGGCTATATTTACAATGTGCCCGTGGGATAATTTTCGACCAAAACGCTAGCGAAACCGCAGGCAACAGCTAGTAAATAGACAGACGGACAGATCGACAGACTGACTGACAGACAGATTGACAGACTGACGGACCGACTGACAGACAGACTGGTAGACAGACTGACCGACAGACTGGTAGTAGAGGTGGGCGCCGCGCCGGCGCGGCGGCACCGCGGCCGCGCCGCGTTTTGGGCGCCGCCGCCGATCATTTGAAATTTGGCGCCGATTGAGGCGGGCGGCGCCGAGGGCCCAGGCCGCTGTGAACCCGCGCCCGCGCGGTACGCGCCACCGCCAGTCGTCACGGCACTTTCGCGCTAGTTGCCACGTACGCTCTTGACTTGGAACCTGACTGACTTTGACTCGAAAATGAACCAACTGGTGACGATGATGACGTTTTCAGAATTTTCAAACGTTCAATACTGAGTTTGGCGATATAAATCACTTGCAAAGCATCAAAACTGCAATGCCGACCCGTTGGCATAGTGTGCTAAGCATGTTAGAGAGCTTGGTGCATTGTTGCAATAGGAATCCAGTAAACATCATACTCACAAAGATTGGCCAGGAAGACTTGAAACTAATACAATTAGAATGGAACCTGCTGGAAGACCTTATTATATTTCTTCGAAAGTTTCGCGAAGCTGTCGGAAGTTTTATGTGCGCAAAAGTCTGTTTCTGTTAATTTCTTGCTCTTGTGTTTCGCTCTGAATTAAAAGAGATTTTATATTCGATCTCAGACAAAGAAAGAGTCACAATGATATCGCTTAAAAATAGAATAACAAAGAAATTTCATCACAGATTTCTTTTGACCAAAAACGTAGTAGTGGCATCTCTTTTAGATCCCTGTTTTCAGAATTGAAAGAAATCGATTCTTATGTAGAAGAAAGAAATACCAATCGTGTGGCTTTTATGGCAGATTGCATCAATGAACATGTAAATACTTCCCGTGATCTTACAGAGCATCCTATCAGATCCAAGGTCCTCTTCGACTCAATCTTTGCTGACAAAATTATATAAGAAGCATAGTAGTTTCAGCGACATTGAAGAGGTAACGCGAACAGATTTTTCTTTTCGAGATGCTGGAGATACCTAGCTTCGGTCTACCCCAAAGAAGTGGAGATTTTGAACGGAGATGTGCTTGCCTATTGGCGAGAGAAGAAAAATGTGATCCCAGGACTTGCTGCGCTTGCCAGGACTATTCTTGTAATTCCTGCTATAAGTATGCCGAGTGAACGTGTTTTTTCAATAGCAGGATTGGTTTTGAGCACTAAAAGATCGCGGTTGAGCCCTACTCGCGTCAACAAAATAATTTTCATCCATGACAATTATAAATATTGTAAAATCTTTAAAATATATATTTTTCTGATTTTAATGTTTATTTCCTTCCTTTGATCGCTTGATAATATAACACTTAAACCAGAAATGGTTCTTTTTTTTTTAAACACCCGCGCCGCGGCTTGGCGCCGCCGCGCCGACCAGTTCCACCAGGCGCGCCGCCGCCGGCAAATTTTTGGTCGGCGCCCACTTCTAACTGGTAGACAGACTGACCGACAGACTGGTAGACAGACTGACCGACAGATCGAGAGATAGACAGATAGACAGACTGGCAGACTGATTAAAAGACAGACTGACAGACCAGCCCACAGACAGACTGATCAACAGCCTGACAGACAGACTGACTGCAGACAGGCAGACTGATAGACAGATTGAAAGACAGACTGATAGACAGACTGACAGACGGACAGGTCGACAACTGACATACAGACTGGCAGACAGATTGACTGGCAGACTGGTTGAAAGACAGACTGACCGACAGACAGACTGGTAGACAGACTGACCGACAGACCGGTAGACAGGCTGACCGACAGACTGACAGACGGACGGGTCGACAGACTGACTGACAAACAGATTGACAGACAGATTGATAGACAGACTGATCGACTGTCTGACAGACAGACTGACAGATTGACAGACCGATTGATACACAGACTGATCGACTGTCTGACAGACAGACTGACAGATTGATAGACCGATTGATACACAGACTGATCGACAGACTGACAGACAGACTGGTAGACAGACTGACTGACAGACTGACAGACGGACTGGTAGACAGACTGACCGACAGACAGACAGACAGACTGACCGAAATACTGACAGACAGACTGGAAGACAGACTGACTGACAGATCGAGAGATAGACTGACCGACAGACTGACAGACAGACTGACAGATTGACTGACCGATTGATACACAGACTGATCGACAGACTGACAGACAGACTGGTATACAGACTGGCCGACAGACCCGGTAGACAGACTGACTGGCAGACCGGTTGACAAACGGATTGATAGACGGACTGATCGACAGACTGACAGACAGACTGGTAGACAGACTGACTGAAAGACTGGTAGACAGACTGACTGACAGACTGACAGACGGACTGGTAGACAGACTGACCGACAGACAGACAGACAGACTGACCGAAATACTGACAGACAGACTGGAAGACAGACTGACTGACAGATCGAGAGATAGACTGACCGACAGACTGACAGACAGACTGACAGATTGACTGACCGATTGATACACAGACTGATCGACAGACTGACAGACAGACTGGTATACAGACTGGCCGACAGACCCGGTAGACAGACTGACTGGCAGACCGGTTGACAAACGGATTGATAGACGGACTGATCGACAGACTGACAGACAGACTGGTAGACAGACTGACTGAAAGACTGGTAGACAGACTGACTGACAGACTGACAGACGGACTGGTAGACAGACTGACCGACAGACAGACAGACAGACTGACCGAAATACTGACAGACAGACTGGTAGACAGACTGACTGATAGACTGACAGACGGACGGGTCGACAGACTATCTGACAGACTGGTTGACAAACGGATTGATAGACGGACTGATCGACAGACTGACAGATAGACTGGTAGACAGACTGACCGACAGACAGGTAGACAGACTGACCGAAATACTGACAGACAGACTGGAAGACAGACTGACTGACAGATCGAGAGATAGACTGACCGACAGACTGACAGACAGACTGACAGATTGACTGACCGATTGATACACAGACTGACCGAAAGACTGACAGACAGACTGGTAGACTGGTAGACAGACTGACTGACAGATCGAGAGACAGACTGACCGACAGACTGACAGACAGACTCACAGATTGATAGACCGATTGATACACAGACTGATCGACAGACTGACAGACAGACTGGTAGACAGACTGACTGACAGACTGACAGACGGACAGGTCGACAGACTATCTGACAGACCGGTTGACAAACGGATTGATAGACGGACTGATCGACAGACTGACAGACAGACTGGTAGACAGACTGACCGACAGACAGGTAGACAGACTGACCGAAATACTGACAGACAGACTGGTAGAGAGACTGACCGACAGACTGGTAGACAGACTGACTGACAGATCGAGAGATAGACTGACCGACAGACTGACAGACAGACTGACAGATTGACTGACCGATTGATACACAGACTGATCGACAGACTGACAGACAGACTGGCAGATTGATAGACCGATTGATACACAGACTGATCGACAGACTGACAGACAGACTGACTGACAGACCGATTGACAAACGGATTGATAGACGGACTGATCGACAGACTGACAGACAGACTGGTAGACAGACGGACCGACGGACTGGTAGACAGACTGACTGGCAGATCGAGAGACAGACTGACCGACAGACTGACAGACAGACTGACAGATTGACAGACCGATTGATACACAGACTGATCGACAGACTGACAGACAGACTGGCCGACAGACCGGTAGACAGACTGACCGACAGACCGGTAGACAGACTGACTGACAGACTGACAGACGGACGGGTCGACAGACTGACAGACAGACCGGTTGACAAATGATTGATAGACGGACACGACAGACTGACAGACAGACTGGTAGACAGACTGACTGAAAGACCGGTAGACAGACTGACCGAAAGACTGACAGACAGACTGGTAGAGTGGTAGACAGACTGACTGACAGATCGAGAGACAGACTGACCGACAGACTGACAGACAGACTCACAGATTGACAGACCGAGTGATACACAGACTGATCGACAGACTGACAGACAGACTGGTATACAGACTGGCCGACAGACCGGTACACAGACTGACCGACAGACCGGTAGACAGACTGACTGACAGACTTACAGACGGACGGGTCAACAGACAGACTGACTGACAGATCGAGAGACAGACTGACCGACAGACTGATAGACGGACGGGTCGACAGACTGACTGACAGACAGATTGACAAACGGATTGATAGACAGACTGATCGACAGACTGGCAGACAGACTGAATGACAGACCGGCAGACAGACTGACTGAAAGACCGGTAGACAGACTGACCGAAAGACTGACAGACAGACTGGTAGACAGACTGTCTGACAGATGGAGAGACAGACAGACTGATCGACCGACTGACAGACAGACCAACAGACTGACTGCAGACAGGCAGACTGATAGACAGATTGAAAGACAGACTGGTAGACAGACTGGCTGACAGACCGGTAGACAAACTGACCGACAGACTGGCAGACGGACGGGTAGACAGACTTACTGGCAGACAGATTGACAGACGGACTGATCGACTGACTGGTAGACAGACTGACCTACAGACTGAACTAACAGCGTGAGATTTGGCATTTACATTTACATTTTTTTTTATTTTTTTGCATTTACCCACGGGGAGGCTGTTGGCATCCCCAACATTTTATAAATTATATTTGTTGTCTTGCAACACTTTAACTGTCAATGTCAATATTTTTATGTCAGATCAACGTTCAGTTCAAAAATATAGCAACTCGATTGTCTCCATGAAACAAGTCACGGTTTTTTATTTCCACAAAACCTCTCTCTCAATATCCACCCACAAGCCTTAACAGAGGCCTTGCTTGGGAACCAAATAAATTTTTTCTAAGGGCCCAAGACCTGGGTATTCTATATCCAACCACAGATAATATAATACTTCGTCCAATCGACCAAACAATAGAAAAATATTTATTTTTTAAGTAATTCTACAAAAAAATACTTTGTCTCTTTTTTAAATTTTTAACAGCGGTATCAGTATACCGCATCATTATATTATGCTATTCAGCGTTGAGTAGTGTCATCCTGAAAAGATAATCCTGGCTGAAGGATCAAATACGATTGAAATTATGTCTATTCATCCAAATTGAACGAGTATCTATACAAAGTTTCGTGTCTGGGCTATTAACCGTTGAGGAGTTCCCTCGTGAGGAGAATATCCTGGCTGCAGGATGATGTCATGATAGAAATCATATTTATTCATCAAATATGAACGCATATAAAAAAATTCTTATCTGTGCTATTAACTGTTAAGGAGTTCCGTCATGAGAAGACGATCCTGCTTGCAAGATAAAGTCATGAAAGAAATTATCTATATCTATCAAAATCAAACGCGTAGATAGAGTTTTGTGTCCGCGCTATTAACCGTTGAGGAATTCTCTCGTGAGGAGACGATCCTGGCTGCAGGACTAAGTAATGTTTCTCATAAGAATGTATTGTCACCAGAACCAAAAGTGTGTGCAAAATTTCAGCTCAATCGGTATAGGGGAACGGGTTTGAAATTCAGTTTCAAGATTTGGCCAATACTTACTAACAAATTATGTAGATAATTTAAATACAATATAAAATTGAACAGCGAATGCATTCATAATTTAATTTTTTATAAGTATAGAATAAAAACGGCGCGAATTTAGCCATAGTTAGTCTGTGCTGTTTGTTGTGTCGGTTTTAGTACAACAATGTACGAAAAACTATTAAAATGACTATTATAAACTTAAAAAAATAATTAGTGTTTATTTATTGTATTTTACGCTTAAAACAAATTTATTTTAATTTCAATCTATCAATTTTTTAAATTCCTTAATTTAATTTCTCGATTTGATCGAAATTTACAAAAAAAGAATCGATTGAAATAATCGCTTCCACACATCAAGATAACAAAAAAAAAAAATGGTGGTCAATTTCGAATATAAATTGAGGAGTGGTAATGAATATTACGAGTTATTGGTCCCGCATTAGTAAACTACTCTAAGATCAGGGCATTTTCATGTTGTTTAGAATAATTGGAATGATATTTTGTCATATTTGTTATCGAATTAATACGCGTCTGTATGATGTAATGTGAAAAATAAAAATGTAAACACGCAAGTTTGGCGCGAAACTTCGACTTTTGATATCAAAATTCGTCATTACCACTGCTTACTTAAATTGAACCCTGGATTAATTCGTCACATAATTAAATGACAAGTTAATCATTCTCAACATACTGGAGCTTGGATGTCCGAAAACCACTATTTTCATGATTTTTAGCCTCGGCCAGCACTGCCGTCAAAATGGCGATGACCGTATTTACGCACTTGGATTTTTTAAGGGTAAATTAAGAAACTTGCGCGCTAAAGACAGAAGTTTTAATGGCGAGGACATATGAACTTTTTATCCAACTCTCTTAATTAGCGCACACTCATAGCATTTGATAATCGGAATATTAAATATTTACTTATTTAATGAGGATGACGTATGACTTAAACGCTTGCCCCTTTAGGGGCCGGTACCAAGTCAGCGGAGGTTTTTGTGTCGCGCCCCCAAAGGTACCCGTACCGAACTTTATGGTTAATAATATTATTTACGAAAAACAAAAAAAAAATCCTTGTTTCTATAATTCAGTGCTTTAAACTATACCTCTATATTATAATGTACTCTGTGACTAGAGTAGTACACGGATTGCTCTGTTTTTCTTTTCACTTTCATACTTGTAGCGCCATCTAGAGATGCACGTGAGAACTAGATGGGGGAAGTAAAATTAACTTTGTATAGTCTAGCTGCTGAGCAGTACTGCGCGCGGCGCAGCAAAATGGTAAAAGCATAAAGCGTAGGCCACACTGCTAGCTAGCGAGGAGCGAGCCGAAGGAGGCATCGATTCACCTTTTTTCTTAATTTGGTTCACAACACGAACTACCGCAAGAGCCGAACGAAGAACGAAGTATTAGACTAGATCACGACATTTCTGGTAACGATATCCTAAGTGGCCCATTATGGGTTGATAAAGAGCAACTCCCTGGTGCCAAATATACTGGAGATAGCCAATTTTACTCAAAGGAATAATTTCTTTATTTAAAAAAAAAACAAATGTCTTTATTTTTTAATTAAGAAATGTTTCCTTTGAGTAAAATTTGAGTTAAAATTTATTTATTTTCGAAAATTCGCTTGTCACACTCTGGAATCGAACCGAATAATATTCTAAAAAATACAATACTTTTACAAATGACATTCAATCGATAGGTGGAACATGATAAATTAAAACAAAGGTAAACCATGAAATCTAAACTTATTTAAACCATCTTTGAACGAGTATTGCTCAATAACGCAACCGAATAATTGGGCACTTTTTGTGTTATTCAAATTATGCGAGTTATTCCGCGGGTTTTATGAGATGGTGTGGGTGTATTTATTAAGTGGTGAAAGTTTACGAGCAGCTCGCAGAATGTATGCAACAGAGAGCATAGTCCGAATGCGAGCCCAAGGTATCCTTAACCCCGCGGTCATAACGAAAGGACCATTTTAGCAGCCACTCAAAGGCTGCTTGATCACGGTCAGTATGCTTCATTTTCATATGAGTGCAAAGTGCTTAATTCTGCATCAAATACAACCATTTACCTTATCGCGTTTTTTTTGGTCACGATAAATAGTTTTTCAAGCGCCCTACACCTACCAACCACTTCGCGCAGGTATTATATCAAGTTGTAGTAGGCCATTTAGGATATCGTTACCAAAAATGACGTGACCTCCCGTAATATATGAAAAAAACCTCGCCCGCCCCGCTCACTCGCTCGCTAGCTCGCGGTGTGACCTGCGCCAATTCAATCTGTGCTTATTTGGATTGATCGGCAGCACCGCACAGCAGCTTCATGAGAATACAAAATAACATATCGCAAAACCTCATTCTATCCGTTTAGAATTCTATAAGCCTACGAAACCTGAACAGTTAGACGTTTACGCATTTTGTGTACAGACGCCAGCACTTTAAGCTATCCGCAACTGTCAAATTTTGCCAATCAACCTTGAACCTAATCCTTTGTTATAAAGTTGAAAATCTATTAATTCGATTGTAGTAGCTTGATGTGCTGGCCTCTGTACATTAGGAAATGGTTCGCCACTTAGTACATACATGGGACTTGTACAAACCTGGTGAAAGTTATATATGGGTTTATTTTAGGTATCCTTCGGGGATTAAATTACGTATGCAAGTAGAACATCGTGATAGGGTTTTACAGAATCACATTGCAACTCATCAATATATCTAATCTATACATTTAACTAAAATTGAAGGGTCTATTTGTAACATCAAAAAACAACTTTTTACTGAATGCATATATGAAAGCATATACTGTACTTAAAAACAAAATACATTTTTGTTTTTCAATTTTTGTCTGTCTGTTTGTTCCGGTTAATCTCCGAAACAGCTGGACCGATTTTGACGGGACTTTTACTGGCAGATAGCTGATGTTATAAGTCTAATATAGGCTACTTTTATTTTAGAAAAATAATTAGGGTTCCGTGCAAAAAAATTAAAACCCTTGAAATTTGGTAAATAAAAATAATTTCACGCGAACGAAGGTCGCGGGCAACAGCTACAGTACTAAATATAATAGCAATGCTCATACCTGAATGTATTAAGTTTATCAGCTAGGTTGGTGAGCACAGTCTTCCGCAGAGGGCCAGGGGACCCGCCTGGCGAACTCTCCTTGGACTCGGCCGCTAGAGCACGCGCCACCATCAGATCTTGCTCGTTCATTCTGAAAATAAAACGCCATTTTATTTTTTAAGTTTTCACAATGCAATTAACTATCTCCGAGTAAAAGACTTAGATACTCAGTAGAAAGCATTCTCCAGTAGAAATGTTACTGAAATGTAAAATAAATCAGTAGATGTAGTCGGTCGGCTTCCAGTCTAATCTAATCGGGTTCAGCAGACTACCAATAATTACATGTAGGTTTTCATAGTGGCAGTGGCTGTTAAGGATGTTTAGAATTTAATCAAAATGAAATTCAAATTATGTAGCAAATGTCGCTTGGTTAATTTTATATCTACAATCTAATTTGCCATTAAAAGAAGATTAACTTTTCAACAAAATTATCATTAGTTTAAACACGGAAATAATTCCACCAATTTACGTCACTTCCTACGAGTCCACAATACCGGATATTATATTCATGTGAATAAAATACATGTAATATAATAAATTCTAACATTGAATCGCACGTGCTTCATTTGAATGAATCGTAAATAACTACCTACTTACTTAGCAACTCATAAAAATCTTGTTGGTTTTTTACAAACTTAAAAATACATACCTAATAATTGTCATACAATGATGTCACACTAGCGAATTTAGATACTCGCGTTCAAGTGACAGGAGAAGCATCTGTGTCGTATTCCTGACCGTTCCTGTATGACCAATAATCATAGCCAATAATGAGATGGCCAAGTGTGAATGGCCCAGCAAGCATTTGCACATTTCCCGCCGTTCCAACCTCCCGCTTGTGATAGCATTGGCTTATACCAGTAGGAAGTTAAACAAGCAACTGGTAACTACAAGCTTTTACACGGCCCTAGCAGCACGAGCGCGATGTAAAAGCCGATTTTTATATCGAAAATAGGTACAACAGATCGGTCTTAGAGTATTTTAGTTCAATTTGTTGCGACTCAATCATAATTCGTATAGACTACCACTACCATTATGAACAAATTAATGAAAATATTATTAATGAAACGTACCTATTCGAAATTTCCATCGCACTGTTTCGAACCAGCCTGCGTTGACATAAGCAGACGAACTGATTTCCTCAGCCTTATCTATGACATCAGCTTTCTGTTTGGCGCTACGTCACTCTCTTGAACAATGCTATTGAGTTGTGAGAACATAGTACTGTCTTATAATATAAAGGGTTTTTCAATTGGCGCGGGTAGATTTTGGCGGCCCGTGGCGGCCTATTTATTTTGGTGACATCTATCAAATCTTTTGTTTATTATTCGGTTACTTAGGCCAAATCACTATGGCAAGTTACACGATTGAACAGCACGTTCAAATGATAAAAGTTTATTATCAAAATGAGTGTTCCCTATTGCAAAGGTTTCGGGCATTGCGCCCATTTTACGGTAGACGTGGTGGCCCTTCACAGTCTCTCAGATGAATGGCTGTATTAAACTATTAACAAGCAGAATTGCCATATATAGAACGACACCAACCAAGTTACCGTTTGGTGTGGATTTTGAGCCGGCGCGCGGCGGCGTTATTGGTCCGTGCTTTTTAGAAAACGACGCTGGTAAGGCGGCCACCGTCAACAGCGAGCGCTACAGAACGATGATAAGCAATTTCTTATGTCCCAAAATGGACCCTAGGGACCTAGACGACATGTGGTTCCAGCAGCATGGTGCTACGTGCTACAGAGCGGACCTAACTATTGACATTCTGCATGTGCAATTTGAGGGTAAGGTTATCCCTTGCAGGGGTGATGTGAATTGGCCACCAAAGTCATGTGATTTGATCTTGTGGGGTTTCTTGAAGTTTAAGTTAAGTTTTTCTCTATGAAAACAAACCTCAATCAACCGATGCCCTAAAGGTGAACATAACACAGGCCATCGCTCAAATTCAGCCGGACTCTTCTGCATAGATCCGGTGATTTATGCAGAAGAGTCCGGCTGAATTTGAGCGAGAGTCATTGAAAATTGGGCCACTCGGATCTGTGCCACTGTAAAGGCCGAGGCGGGCATTTGAACGATGTCATATTCCACACTTAATGGCACAAATGGGCCTTTCAAATAAAAAAAGAATCGGCTTGTTTTATTTCATTTCAACATCTACCCGCCCTTATTGAAAAACCCTTTCGCAAACAGTCTTTCGCATTATTAGTTAGGATGACATGACGGGAATATTCCTGGGTGGGTGACGGGAATATTTGTTAGGTTTAGAAACTGCCAGGATTAGTTTTCGGGTCTCCCTTGTTTTACCGAAAAGAAATTGCCAAATTATCACTTCCCAAACAAATTTTCGCATAATTTCATTTGCCAAATTATTACTTACCAAAAAATCTCTTTACAAATAATTGTTACGAAAACCTATGTTTGGCAAGTGAACGTTTGAACAATAACTTGTTCACAAACTAGTACTTTTACCATTTTTTATTTAGTCAAATATTTCAGTTGGAATAACAGTTTTTACGCAAAATCAAATAAGCCAAATATTTAGTGTCGTCAGTTTTCAATTCACCCTTTCCTATTCAAATGCTTCAATGACAAAAATGTGAACGTTTCGTGCGTAGGAGGTCACAGTTTTAACCTAACCTAACGATTTTTTTTTTAAATAAGTGATCATCCTAATCTAAATAGTTCAGTTCCGGGTAACCTACTGAAAACAATCTCTTTTCTCTATTAATGCTAGTCGATTCTGGCACTCGCCGGCCGCTGCCGTGGCACCGCTCGCTTCGCTCGCTCGGCTCGTGCGTAGGAGGTCACAGTTTTAACCTAACCTAACCTACCCATTTTTAAAGAAGAAATTAACCTAATCTAAATAGTTGAGTTCCGGGTATCCTACTAAAAACAATATTTTTTAGTTCTTTTTTTTTTTTTTTTTTATTATTTTTAATTATATAATTCCGAAAAAATCTTATTTGTGCCTTAATTATTTTTGTTTAAACAAATCAATTCACCAAAAGTTTATTGTCTGAAGATTGTTTGCTGTAATAATTCATTTGATTAAAGACCAAATGACATTATACTTGGTAATATTTTTCCAAGTAAAAATTTGACCAAATGAAAATGTGCGTACTAAAATTATTCCAAATATTACATTGGTATAAAAAAAGGTTGCTAAAATTTGTTTGGGTAGTGAAAATTTGGCAAAATCTTTTCGGCAAAACGGCAGGATCCCTTAGTTTTCACTTGTTTCTGTGTTAGTATATTAGTACTTTATGGACTTAAATATAGAGTTGCTAGTCTAATAATTGCTGTATTTGGCCAGGGGTATCTTATTATTACACAGTACCTAAATGGGTTGTGGAGGTCAGTTAGGCAGTCGTTCCATGTAAAATACTGGTATTCATCTGCATTCAGTAAGACTGGAAGTTACTGGAAGCCGATCCCATGATACAATGATGACTAACTAACCCTTTGGGTTTATAACTAGTACTTTCTCCCAAAATAGCTCTTTTGGAAGATCGTAAGTGTAAGCGCAATACAAGTCATTAAGTATTTGCTTATTGAATTGCGTCAAGCATTTCATTTTCTAGCTTCACAAATGATGGATCCAAAGATTTTCCAATCTTTTTGGTCTAGTGCGGAGTCGGACTTAGGTGAGTGCACTTTGGCTGTTACAGCCATCGAACATCAAACTTAATGTTGTGCTGGAATTGCATAGCAAATGAGAAACCAGACTATGATCTGGATGGGACCGTGGTAGATTTATGTCAAGGCCTCCGCTCGTTTGATGCTCCAGTTTTCTTCCATTGCCTTGAACGTGCAAACCCGGTGTGGGTTTCTTATCGGCCAAATCTCACGACAAAGTCTCGAACGAAAACTAGCAAGCGCAATAATTGGGATCCTGTTCGTCGGCCAAGGCGAACATGTCGTGTTCTTGTCATTGTAATTACGAATTACGAGCTTGTAACCGTAGGAGCTGGCCATATCGTAGCTGTTCTTGTAATTATAGAATACGTGTTGATAATCGATAATCGTTTTGGTCGTTAACGATTAGGCGTTTGCAATAGAGGTGTTATTAGTTTAGATGTTGTGTCTATGGTCGGTGTTGCGAAAATATAATGCGATGGTTCGATTTTGGATTGTGAAATGTGCTTCAGCTTAATTTTGGATTAACGATCATTCGATGATCTTTCCTAATTGAAGATCGAAGCATGATCTAAATAGGATTAGCATACTCAAATAATACTACTTATAACACTTCTAAAACGATATGAATATTGCGAAATTTTTATATCATAAGTACCTATTCATTATTGGATATAAACGGTGTAACAAGATCCATAATGAAGCCGAAGGTAGGTACTTGTTTTCCCCATCATTGCGATGATTTTTTTTTGTTCTAGACCATACATGGAAACCTTCTAATTACGGAAATATTGGGGATCAAACAAGTTTTTTTAAATACATAAGTACATGTTTTTAACGTAAGATTTTTACTGTTAACACATTCATGACCCCTGTACTATTCAATCCATCCATCAGTATAATGTTTTGAGTGCGTTACGTCGTCTCCCAGCAATAATTTTTGCGTAAAGTTACTTAATTTGATGTACATAATACTCGGTTGACGGCTTCGTTAAGAGTCTTGTTACACTCTGTATGTAGTTTAGAAACTGGTACAAACAGTAATTTGACAACATTCGAGACATTCCGAGATATGATTATGGTTATGAGCGCAGATTTTATGCTATTAAAACCAATCGATATTCATATCTAATTTAAAACATCTTTGGTAAACAAACCACTGGGTTGGGTTAATTGGTTAATAATATTAATGGTCGCAAGCACGTGTCCATAATAGCTCATACAAAAAGTTGTCGCTAACTCGCTACATTATAAAACATTACGTGATTTTGAGCGATTGTGTAGGTTGCAGTTACTGACTTGTCAATTGATCAGCAATGGCTTCGACGTATTTGGTTTGCCATTCATTTTGTTTATGAACAAGTCATTATTTGTTCTTTGTATTCTTATTTTACACGGTGTTGTGCGCCTTTTGTTAGAAATATCCTTTAATAAAAGAAATTCGGTAAGTCGTTTCTAATTTCCTTTTTTCGCCTACTACGGCGAGTGATAAAAAAGGCAAATTGACAAAGAACAGTGGCGAACTCTCAAACAAATTTTTGTTGACATTTTTTTTTGGCGTCTGCCTATGAAAAATATGTTAAAATATTGAGTTTGAATTCCTGAACAATTTTGTCTTCAGTTATACTTTTATAGGAAGTCAGGAATTACAGATATTCCAGTTTGAAGTTTTAGAGGTTATGTTTATTCTTGTCAACAACAGACTAATCGAAAAAGAATTATAGAAATGCATTTATACAAAATAAACTACGCAATGCGTATTTAGAATATTAAGTCCAACCGACAGGTCTGGCACATGGCCCACATGGCCACATGAGACGTAAGTAGGTACTTATTTATTATATATTATTTAATAATCTTAGTCAACTATCTTAACAGCAGTTAGTTATTTATATGACTAATTACCATAGTAAGGGTAAGTCAGGTGTAGAAAAAAGAAACGTATTTTTTTAAATATTTATTCCTCATCTTCTCTAATCACAGTGTCAACAAGAATTCCTGCGGGTGCTGAGGTATTTGGTTCAGCTTTAGTTAACTGGTGCTCGCCTTTTAACAATGATTCTGGTATGAATGGTTTTTGGCCACATCCTTCCAACAAAGCAATGCTATGTCTAACACCTCCTAAAATAAAAGCCAAAGTAATTGTTTCTGAAATGCAGCCTTAGAGCAGAATTCTCATTACTAAATAAATTAAAAAAGATTTTGTAAAAGTTCAGTTGTCAGTTCAGTACAGTACATGTCATTATGCATGTTTTTTTCGTTGGGGATTTTGATACGGTGTCATTTTTATGAATTAAAAAATTATAACAGCTATAATCTTAGCACAAACAATATTTTTTATTATAACATTTGTATTCTGATGCAGAAATGTATTTACTAAGTATAAATGAATGCAATACGTAAATCCAAGCATTTTATGTAACTTGTCTAAGATTTATATTCCATGGCAACATTAAAAGTAGCTGAGCCAAAAGTCATGAATTCAAGCCAGAAAGAAAAAAACTAAGGTATGATTATATAGTCTGCCGTCAAACGGTGAATGGCCGTAACTACTTTAAAGTATATTTTGAGTAAATGACAATTTTGTCTGAAGTGAAGTTTTAAAGCACTATCCATAGTCTTTACTTGACTTATTTTATATGATAATTTATCTGTGGCTACGAGCGAATTGGAGCTTTATTAGCTAGACAGAAAGATAGAGAATTTCTTGCTCAATCAATAATTGAATCAATTTTAACTCATTTTTGATAAAAATGTTAGTTACCTCCTTTCACCGTATGACGGCAGTATTATCATCAATAATCTAGTCAATAAAGCTCTCAATTATGATGACTTTTTTCCAGACTTTCATAGGCCTTAAGCTTGATTTGATAAAACTTTGTAAATTATTTCGTCGGTATTTAACACAGTGACATACGTAGACGCTTAATAATTTAATCAGCAATTTTTTCGCCACTGTTCTTTACGTAACCTCATCTGCTACGCGGGTACTACGCAGCGTAGGCCTAAGCAAATGCTACGTGGGTGCTATTCAAAGCAAGCCTACGCGTATGCTACGCGCTACACAGCCGCGACCGCTACGCGCCTTCTACGTTGTGTAGTTCACTCTACGCTACGCGCGAACTACGTAGACGCAACTGACGCGACGAGACGGAGAAACACAAAAGGTTATTCATGCCTTTTATATAAGGGACTAGCTGTTGCCCGCGGCTTCGCTCGCGTTTTTGTAGAAAATTATCCCACGGGAAAGTTGTAAATATAGCTTATGGCACTCTGGGATGATGTAGCTTTAGTTTAAGTTAGTATTAGTGAACGAATTTTCAAAATCGGTTCAGTAGATCCAGAGATTACCCCCTACATACTAACTTACAAACAAATTTCTCTTTATAATATTAGTATAGATACCAGAATTCAGAGGTGTTATAATATATTAGACTTCTGACACTTCTGACACTCCCTCCTGCTCCCAGAGTGGGAGGAGTCATTTGATGATTTAACATCCGAAAAATAAAAAGGTATTAATTGTAGAATATAATGTATTTATCGTAGTTATTAGATGAATCACGTACTTAAATACATTATGCTTAGGCAACAAAGAAAATACTTAAGGCAGACACTGAGCAAGTGAATCAACACATAAGCACGACAAATACGAGTATGTGGATGTTAATATATTATGTAAATGGCATACATATCTAACAAATAGCACAAGTTATGACATCAAAGAAACTGGTAAGTATTGTAAGTTTTTTTTAATCTCAGCAAAGAGATATGCGTCTTTACGGCGTAAATATTTGAATAGTGTTTAGATATAGAATAAAAATTATTATTTAATACAAATATTTATTTTTACGAACAAACTAGCTTCCAGCGGTTTATTTCGCGTTAATTTAGAATTTGACGATCAATTCGGGTTGTAATCTACTTGTAATAATATAATGCAATCATGATTCGAAAGACACGTGGCGCCATCTACTATCATAAGAACGTTATTGTTGTTTTCCTCGGGAACAGTACTTTTTTTCGGGATGAAAGGTAGGAATCCTATGTCCGTTTCTGTACACACAACGTTTAAGCAAAAATTCATGATGATCGGTTCAGTGGTTTAGGCGTGAAAAGGTAACAAACAAAAAAAACTTACTTTCTCATTTATAATATTATTATTTAATTAATAATAGTAAGGATAGTTAAGATTAGCATTCTTTTGTGTTCTAAATTCAAAAATATTTGAATTTTCAATTTTTTTAATTAATCTCTTTTGCGGCTTCATACCTTTGCTTCTCCCTGGCGAAAGCAAAGCGCGGAAAAAAAGCAATTAATTGAATCATAGTTTCATAATAATTCATGACAAAATTACTTTTCGTTTTATTATTTTATTTCTTCGAAAGTGTATTGAAAAACGTCCTTTGATACACGTGGGCATTTGTTACTTCAGTTCTCGGCTGCGTTACAACGTCGTCACCTGCGGCTCGGGTGTGAATTCCGCTTCGAATGCAATAACAAAGTTTCCCCGCTTATATCAAAATGTTCTATTTCCGTATTTTCAACTGACACGGTTAACGAAAACAGCGGATTCCTAACGCAGATAGGCAGTCGCTCCATACAAAATACTGGAATTTAGCTGCGGCCGTTTTGATTGTCTTTTTCTGCACAGTTGGGAAAAGGCTAGGCAGGTGATGATGGATAGGAAAAAAACAAACACAAATATTTCATGAAAACACGTTCTCTTATATGTATAGCTTAAAACCTTATTCGTCTCTCATATGAGGTTACCTACTTTAGTGTCTAGACTAACCAACAAATGACCTTAAAATTACGAGTAATAATAGATAATATAACTAAATATAATAGGTTTCTTTACAGGATAAAATAATAGTCCATTAGATTTTATCTATTCAATCTTATAATTATTATGCAAATTTTATTGTGTTACACTATTAGAATATTTAAGCATTTCAAAAAGGACAAAACATCAATAAAAAATACCACATTATTTAGCAGTCCATTGCCAGTGTATTATCATTATCACAAGCCTTTCAAAATAAACCATTCATTACACTCACTATCTCTATACGAAATCAATAAAATGTTCTACCTACCCTTTACACCAAAAACTTAGTAAACACAACACTGTATGTACTTACTTGATATGTTTCCGCTAAGATCACTGAATAAATCCACATATAACTAGCACTACTTTATACATTTAAAAATTCGAGACACGAAAATAAAACAAAAATTAAACACAGCACAGATACCCGTGCGTGTGCGCGTTTTAAACATTTGTATGACAATGCGGTGTATATTTTTCGCCGTGGGGTCGTCAGCACCGGTCGTAGGCTGCGATCTCGGAGCACCATCTGTCAATGAAGTAAGCCACGGCCGTATTCTGCAGCCTCTCACTTGTTTCCTAGTGCAACAATCAATGGGAACGATATGCATTTATCGGTCTATACGATGAATGGATCGAAAACTATCAATCATACGTTGATACCGGTAATCTGGTAGCATTTATCATTTTTGTTACAGGTATTAATGATGTGGTGGATGTCAATGTAAGTAGATTAATATTATGAACATAGACTAATATATATAAAATGAGTATAAATTACAGTATGATATCTAGTTAAATTATGGTTTTTTCATTTATCTTTCTTTTACGTTAGTCTTGTCTCTTTGATGTTATTTAATAAATATGTGTGATGCCAGATTTCTTTGGCATATAATAATAAAGCCTAGTATAGTCGTATCAGCCCATGGCTTAATTGCCAAGAGCCTTTATAAATACCTGAGGAGGCTCTCGTTAGGCAGCTGGATCAAGAGCTTGATTTAGAAACTGGTACCCCTGTACACGGTTCGTATTGTTAGGAGGTTCCTCTCCCTGGAGCCCTGACTGCCGGCAGTTTGGACTCTGTTCCCGATACCGGCGATATTAAATATTTCTAATAAATTAAATAATAATATATTCAATTTATTAATTACTATATTTAATATGTCATTTATATGTCTGTATATGAATAAAAGGAAATAATAAGCTTAAAATATTAAGACACAAAGAAACGATGGATGGACTGTGTGTGTGAACGATGATAGGTAAGGCTAGAAAGGAGGTGTCTGATGAGATGACGAGTAATAGAGAAGTATGGAAGAAGAAGACATGCTGCGCCGACCTCAAATAAGTTGGGATAAGGGTAGGAGAATGATGATTATAATATTAAACTAAGTTTTTGCGTATTTTAATAATTTAAGGTATCACTTGTAGGTTCATTGAAATTTTTTGTAGTAATCCGTAGCCTTAGTCTCCTTTAGGCTTTACTGTGTTTTGATTCTCTTGAGATCTGGTTGGTCTCTCTGTTGTCAGATATTAATTTCTTGGCACATTGCCAAGTGCAGTTTTTAGCTAAGTTCTTCTTGCTGTTCCATGTTACCAAGGCAACCCAAAACCCTGGAAGTAGGTACCTAGGTATTCACTTTAATTTTATTTAGATTCCTGGCCCTTATTTCAATTTATTTGGGGTTGTGGTGCATCATATCCGCTTGTATTTTTTCTTCCAAACTTCTATATTAGTCGTTATCTCAATAGTCAACCCCTTATAAGCCATATCATCTTTACACAGCCCATCTGCCGTTTATTTTGTCTATTACGGAACCGCCCGAGAAGTCTTGAAGTCGCTGAAATCATTTTATATGCGAAAATTACGCGTGCGTGTGTTTTCTTAAAACAACAAAAAACTTATACTTAAGTGAATTTTTAGTGTTTTATATTTTCTGAAGTTCAAAGGTTTATTTTGAAAATATTGTTTTGTGTTTCTTTTTTCTACGTCATTACGAGTAGTGGTGATGCTATACTTTTTTGCCTTTTTTTATAATTGGCTAAATATTCTTATTAGTTTCTACAACTCTGGGAATCCCCATATACTTTATTTTGTTACCTGTTCTTTTGTTGCTTACGCTCATTTAAATGTCATTGCCATTCGGCAACGGAACCCTAAACATATCAGTCTATTCTCGTTGAAAGAAGACAGTTTGTATTATGTTAATATTCTATGTACTCTTGCAGATTGGTCTAGTCCAACAACGGCTAGGGACAATGATGGGTTAAATCAAGAATTAACGGTGTGGCAAAAATACTAATTCGTCCTAAAATATTATGGAAGATCATCACCCATTAAGGCGATTCCGCTTAGGCAACACCCAAAAGGGACAGAATCCTGATAATACGTTCGGAGATTTTGAATGTCTTCGAATATTCCACAAAACTCGTTGTGATAGCTGGATGTGTATCTAAATTATTGGAGACCAATGTCCCTAACAAAACCTTCAAGAGTTTCAGCCCTCTCTTAGCCCTCAACAGATTATAGAAAACCGCAGTATGTACTTAGTAGCTTAATACGAAGTATTATAATATCTGTGCCTATGTTAATAGCACTTAATTGTCATCTAAACGCTCAAGACTGATCTCTATACTTAAACATATTAAACCCACTTTATCTCCACAGGCTAAGCAGTAATTTTATCGTTAGATTACCCAATAGATACTGATCTACATACGCGACACTAACCTTCACGCCGGCTGCAGTAATGACCCAGTCCAGACTGGTTCACATTTCATCACGCCACTTTCGAATGGAAGTTTTGCGAATTCAAAGTGATTGTGTTATATGGAGCAGAGATAAATATTTTGATTCTAAGGAGTTTGATTGGATATATTAAAGGGTGTAACAAGACCCGTAACGAAGCCGAAAGCCACTTGTTCTTCCCGTCATTGCGATAATTTGTTTGTTCTACACCATACCTGGGAACCTTCTAGTTACGGAAATATTGGGGGTCAAAGTTCCAACTTTTTCACAAGTTTTTTTAAAAATATGTTTTTAATGTAAGATTTTTACTTTAAACACATCCACGAACCAATGTTTTGAGCGCGTTACATTGAGTCCTACCGCAAATTGAGATTTTTCACCCCGAAAAAAAAAGTCGTTTCCCAGCAATAATTTTTGCGTAAAGTAGATGTTGAAGTTTGATGTACAGAATGCTTGGTTGACGGCTTCGTGAAGGGTCCTGTTACAGCCTGTACAAATAAAACTCTTTTCAACTGGCAACTTTGACAGCCTCGTTGGTCTAGTGGTCGCAAGCGCAACTGCTGACCACGAGGTCCTGGGTTCTATTCCCAGGTCGGGCAATGTGTTTTCATCAGAAAAATCTCAGTAGAGTCACGGAGTCTGGATTTGTGTCCGGTTGATGGCAATAGGCTCGCCCCCTATTACATGGGACTTAAAAACATAACTGGGGAAATGACGGTGTACTATTAGGTACACCTCTGCCTGACCCTTTGGGAATTACAGGCGTGATGTTATGATTGGATATAAGTGTAGTTTTGGGGCAACATAAATATAAACCCACGCCTTTTCCCTTTGGGGTAAGCAGATACGCTACCTGCTACGATTCCTACATAGGTACTCCTAATATTTGTGGCAACGAAAGTCGTTTTTTTATCACTGACTGAAAACTTACATAATGATCTCTGGATTCTATTCTACTCTATATGTACGTTTAGTTGACACTTCCCGTGACCCAAGGGCTGATTTTTACCTTGGTTAAAGGCTTAGCGTTGCCATACAACGTGGCAACGCCGCCAGTCTCTTGGGTACATTACCAGTTGACAGCGTTGAGGTGGAGTTTTTTGACGCCATTTTTTAAGTTGGTTGCTAGGTTATTTTCTTTAGGTTATTTTAATTTATAAATGTAAAATATAAACTCTATATTCACACAAAAGAATCCCATCATTGATTCTGCTTTGATTTTTTAAATCTAAAGTGTTTGTTGCGGTCTATTTCCAAAAATGTATTCGACCTCTGCCTGCGTTATGTACGTTCGAATGACTCAACTCAAACCAAATCTGAACTACTTTTCTTTGTTTTGATGACTCATAATATATATCGGCGAATTTAGATTTTTGACTCGAGAACATCTCAAGGTCGCTTAGTTGTTTTTGATATCCTGTAAATTTTCCTTTTTAGGGGTCCACAAGGGGTAAAAACAGGACGCTATTACCAAGATTCCACTGGCCGTCTGTCTGTTACCAGGCTGTATCTCATGAACCGTGATAGCTAGACAGTTGAAATTTTCACAGATGATGTACAGAACAGAAGGGTGTTTTTTTTTATATGATGGTACGGAACCCTTCGTGCGCGAGTCGGCCGGTTTCAAGTTTCGTTGACAAGAAAACCCCATTATGAAATTATTACTTATTGGAGTCAAAATCGTTAATTCATTGGGTTTTTTGTATGCGACTAATTAAAGAAGGTTATTTTGTAGATTTTCCCTGTAAGCTACGTTGTTTTAAATGAGCTCGATTAGGGTACTTACATAAATATTTCTTGGCAGCGGTTGCAACACTAATAACATTCTGAGATAACACACACCCCAAGTACCACAGAAAGCATTCTAACAAACGAGTAGCAAACTTGTGTAGAACTTAAGGTTCTTATAAACTCATAAATAAGTTCACCGAGCATCTTGACGCTTTATATTGGTATTTCAAAACCATTATGATGCTTTACACTGTATAACGGTTGGATAATAGCATAACAAAATGCTTTTGTAAACCCTTTAGTTTTAGTGCAGCAAACTACAACGCAGCTGTACGGCTAACAGCAGTTTTTAGTGCATTTGGAATTACAATAACATTTTAAGTAGTCAATAAATGCTTAATGCCGTTTAACAGCACAAACCATTATAATGCCACGTAAATCCTCTATACAACTTTCAGCTGTTTTTAGTGCCTTAGGGTCTACAATAGCATTTTTAAGTAGTAAGATAATGCCTAATGCTGTTTAAAAGCTTAAACTTTTACCGTTATAACGCACCGTAAAACCGTTATACAGCTTTAAGCTGTCTTAAGTGCCCTTTGTTGTGTAATAGCACTTTTGAGTGGTAAGTAAAAGCCGAGTATTGCTGAACAGCATAAACGTGAATCAATGTAATGCTTGCATTTTTTTAAGATCAACTTACCCGTGTGCTACAGCTAGCAGCTCTTTAATCAAATATACGTGAGTTGTTGTAATGCTTAAAGCTGTATATACATTCATTTTACTGTATTCGTAGAACCTTTTTTCGGACATATTGGAGAAAAGCATATATTAAATGATCAATAAAACAACAGGAATTTTTATGGTGGATTTTTATTTTCATTACTTCTTGATTTTGAACTATTGTCCTCCAGGGTGCAAACGTGCCTGTGTCATTCGCGTCTGTGTCTGATTGTTCTTCCATTATTGATAATTCAGCTTCGGCAAGCTCAAATGTTCAAATATTGTTCATTTTAAAATAGCACTCCTATAATGTCCATTCTTTTTATCGGGCTTGAATTGCTCATCTTTCATTAATTTGTACTGTGTCTTTTTAGGCGGCCACCACAATTTACCATTTTCCTCCCACAAAGACTACCTCGTATTGTTTTTCCTTTCTCTCTATCGTCTGTTCCATTTTGTACAGCATTGTATGGTTGGTATAAAAATCACTGAAAATAAGAAAACAATATTTTTAAAAAGCATCACCCATAAAAAAGATATTATTGCGTTTTCTGAAAAGTTTGGCCATTTTAAAGTGTACAGGTATATTTGATGGCTACTGTACCTGACTACGTACTACACTACACCGGGTATGAAATAAATAACGGTCCTTTCTATAAAATAGTTACGGAAAAATATCTTAATGACGCCTTTTTATCAACTTTGCAAACGAATCAAATTGTATATATTCTGAAATGGATTTTATTGTTTTGCTCAAGGATCCCCAAAATTGCGTTCAAGTAATGGCACTACTTCAGTCTACATCATATCTACTGGTATACCGGTGAACATATACAGCGTGTAACAGAAAGGGTATAATCATATGGAATACTGTGGTACGGACCATCAAACTGAACAACTTTCTCTATGGGACCACCATCGAAATCGTAAAAAAATAATCAGCTGTCCCATACATTTGGGTCGAGTAGGTATTGAAATTATGTATTGGACAGCTGATTATTTTTTTTCGATTTCGATGGTGGTCCCATAGAGAAAGTTGTTCAGTTTGATGGTCCGTACCACAGTTTTCCATATGATTATACCCTTTCTGTTACACGCTGTATAGACCTACTTTATAGACAATGCCACTACAGTGGTTCAACAAAAGCCTTCTCTCTTGCCTCTGGCTTAATAATGGTTCACGTGTGAGTATTTATACAGCTGGTAGCATTAATTAGCCTAGTTAAAGGCTCACCGGGCTGCTTTACTCCGACACCATTTTGTAAATATTATATAACCAAAAAAAAAAAATCATTCGGACCTATTTATGAAAGCAAAAGACCTTTAACATAATGATATAACTTGATTTAATACTGCCCAATCAATACTATTATTTTAATTAAGCAAAATTCGTTCTATACTAGGAAAACATAATTGTTTTCATGATTAAACACATATTTTAATATAACATTTTCTATCAAAACCACAAAATATCGAAGGCGCGTGAAAATTTTCAATGACAATAGACATTTACAGTAAACTACATTGCGAATAATATTTGAAGGCATGAAGTAACAAAAGAGTCAAAAACTTACCCAGTATTATAAATTTTGTTTTGATGCAAACAAATATGGTGTCACTCACTCAGTTTTTACAGTCTTCGTCCATATTATAAATAAATAAAATAAAATAAAAATAAAAAAGCCTTTTATTTCTTGCAGTACAAAAGGATTGATAAGAATTAATAATGCATGCAATCATAAAATCGTATTATACAATTCAATTCACTTTGGTTTTGTTGAAAACATTGAAATTGTTAGTAATTTATTATGAATTAATTTATTATGAATTACGATTGAAATTAGAATTGTGAATTAAAATTTGATAAAAAAAAATCCATATTATATTCCACGTTAATTGTATTATGACATTTGTACCGTGGTATTAGAGATGTTTTTGCAATGATGTAGGGTTTATTTAAGTTCCAGCTGTGAACACTTAAATAGCTCCAATCATTCTTTTACTACATTCTAATGCTAGTCTAATGCTTTTGTAATGCAAACAACATCTTCATTATCAATAATATTCCTAGTATAATGCTTCTGTAATGCGATTGGTAACTTCATTGACCGTAATAAAGCTTCTGTAATGCGATTGGTACCTTCTTTGGCCACAATAATGCTAATATAATGCGCCTGTAATGCAACTAAACAACTATTGTGAACCTATTTAGGATCTAAAGCCGTATAATTTGTGCCCAAATAAACATTACAGTAGCCGTATAAACGTTTGTAATGCTACTATAGAACTAACTCAAAATGCGAAAACGATACAGAAATGCTGTAAGTCAGCCGTTATACTGCTTTAAAAATGATTAAAGTGATTTTATTTTGACCTAATGGATGTGTTTATTCTAGAGTGCCGCCGGCAATTTATTATTTTAGGTCAGAATAAAATCACTTTAATCAGTGTTTTTTTTGCTTGGATATCATTGGTTAGACGTACTGAACGCTGTGTTAAAATTTGTCCACCTATTTTAATGGGACCATATATATACATACTAATAACAGTTTGTGTTAGTATTAGCAACTTATAAACTATGTTAGTAATACTTCACTTGCACGATGATTTGTGTGTTCTTGTGGAATTAGTCCGCGGAAGCGACGGAACACCACATCCTGCGGCCAAAAACTTTCTTCCAGCACCAAATGGAGCATACACGTTGGTATACGCACCACAAACGCCTTGAAATTATATCCCATTCCCTCTCACAGAGAGGAGGCCTGTGTCACAGCATATTGGGAATATTATAGGCTAATTGTGCTTATTAGTTATTATGATATCTATTCATCAATCATCTGCCTAGCCTTTTCCCACTGGAGTCGACTACCAGTCTAACTGTATACAGCTGAATACCAGTATTTTACATTTGAATATGATATCTATTATATCTCTTTAATCTTTGTTGGAGATCCCAAATAAATAGCTTGAGGATTCTTCTTTTCGAGTCGATGGTTTGTTAACGCATGTTACATAACATGTGTTAACAAACCATCGTTGTTATACCTAATGTTAAATGAGGTTGAGACCAAAGTATACATTAGAATCAGTAAAAAAATAAACAAAGGCACATTGAAGATCATCAAACCGCGAAGAACAAGTCAAAGTCAACAGATTCTTGTCTATTTGTTCTTCAATTAGAAGTGAGAAGCGAGCATTGACCGAGCAAACATCAAGTACCTACCTACCTATTTAGTAATGTTATTTTACATATCTCTTGCTCTGTAAGTACACCCTTACACCCCTGAATGCCGGGGTGTATGACTATCATTACAGCATAGGTTTTGGAATTTGAAAAAAGAACTGTCATACTCATACTGCACGAAGAATATTTTTAAAAAGTTAATTTTTTTTTTCTCGGTATCGATTAATTACTCGAATCGGAATCTAGACAATTTATTTTATAAAGATTTTATTTTAAATATGGAACTAAGTATTTGTTTCCACATCGTATGTTAGATGGAATCGATTTAAAAATCAAACTGGCCAGCAAGATTTGACGCGCTTGCGTGCGTGAAAAAAAAAAGGCAGTCTACTAGTAGGCGCGAAAGCATCGCGAAAATAATTAATTTTCTTGTTTGAGTTCTTTTTCAAAAGTTTTAAACATGTCTAGTGACGAAGACATAGATCTAACGCCCGATTTTATTAAAGAAAGGGCAAAAACAGTTGTCGAAAATATATTACCGCCGAACTCGAAAGAAAGATATGTAAAGGCATACGACCATACGACGAATTTATGAAATGGCGGTCAGAAAAAAAAGTGAAATCTCTTTCTGAAAGTGTTTTTATATCATATTTTGATGAATTATCTAAGAGGCTACAACCTTCCAGTTTATGGTGCTTTTATTCCATGCTAAAATCTACAATGATGACAAAACATGACGTGAATTTGAAAGATTTTTCTAAACTTACTGCTTTCTTGAAAAGGCAGTCTGACGGCTTTAAAAGCAAGAAATCGAAGGTATTTACTGCAGAAGAAGTACAGAAATTCTTAAATGAAGCTCCGGATGAAATTTATTTAGCAATAAAGGTACCTACGTATTTACTTGCCCTTTTTAATAAGTTACCAAAATATTTCACAAAAATACTATGCGAATTTGGTGCCTTTAATACAACTTATGTCTTTTTTACAGGTTGTTCTAATTTTTGGGATATCGGGAGCCTGCAGAACCGTGGAATTGACAAACTTGACAATAGAAAATGTAGAAAAACATAACAAATTACTACTCATAAAACTGCCTAACACGAAAACTAAAATTGACCGGTCATTTGTTGTGCATGAAGAATTTGCAAATTATGTTGAAAAATATCAAGCTCTTCGGCCTGAAAACGTGGATACAAATCGTTTTTTTCTTAATTACAGTAAAGGAAAATGCCACAGACAAGTAATAGGAAAAAACAAATTTACAGGCATGCCAAAGCAAATAGCCACATATTTAAAACTGAGTAACGTAGAGTTATACACCGGGCATTGCTTTCGCAGAACATCAGCGACTCTATTGGCTGATTCGGGAGCCAACCTCACTCTGTTAAAAAGGCACGGCGGCTGGAAGTCCAGCAAAGTGGCCGAAGGTTATATCGAAGATTCGATGGCAAACAAAAGCAAAATTACTTCTAAAATAACAGAAAATATAAACTTAAAATCACCACGTCAAAGCACATCATCTGAGCCATTTTTTAATGAAGAAAATAGTACCAGTCAACTGCCGCCATTTACGATGCAAGAACCTCAAGTCACTCAAACTCAAGTCTTATCATCACAAACTCATATTCAAACTATAAATATACCTAAAAAGAACGTGACCATATCTCTTACAAATTGTAATAATTTTACTATTAATTTTAATTAAATACACATTTGTTTCTTCTTAATAAATGTTCATTGAAACCTGCTGTCTTGTTGTTTACTTACCTCACAATCGATATGTAAAGCAGAGTATTTATCTCGGGCGTAAGCATCAATTGCATACTCGGGTTAATTAGCGCCTTCGCTTCGCTCAGGCGCCAAAAACCTCGTATGCAATTGATGTCATACAGCCCTTGGTTAATAATCTACTATTAAAATACACTGCTTTTAGTTTTTCTTTCAAGATCATTTATATTTTGCTGCATCGTTGGCCTAGTGGTCGCAAGCGCGACTGCTGAGCATGAGGTCCTGGGTTCGAGTCTCAGGTCGGGCAAAGCGTTATTGGGTTTTTACATCAGGAATTTCTCAGTAAGCAGCCACGGAGTTTGGATTGGAACTAGGCTCATTCCCTACTACATGGGACTTGAAACATAACAGGCGTGATGTTATGTCATCATTTCATCAACATGTACGGATAGATCGAACTCAGTCCGGACTGAGTTTCGAGCTTTACCACCATACAAAATTCTGTTTACTACGATATGTTCTCCTATACGGGGTATTAACGGCTCCTTCACGAAGCCGTCAACCAAGCATTCTGTACATCAAACACAAGTAAGTAACTTTACGTAAAAATTATTGCTGGGAAACTTCTTTTTTGGGATGAAATATCAATTTTACGGTAGGACTCAATGTAACGCACTCAAAACATTGTGCTGATGGATGGATTGAATAATACGGGGATCGTGGAGGTGTTTAAAGTAATCTTACACTAAAAATATGTTTTTATAAAAACTTTAGAAAACGTTGGGACTTTGACCCCCAATATCTCCGCAACTAGAAGGTGCCCAGGTATGATCCTGAACAAAAAAATGATCGCAACGAAGGGGAGAACAAGTGCCTTTCAGCTTCCTTAAGGGTCTTGTTACCCTTTAGGTTTATTGTTTCATTAGTGACTCCGAAAAAATATAAAGGCAACAATGCTCCATACATTTTGTGTCTTTTTGACCATGATTTTAATTAGTTGTTCATCCTCAAAATCAGTGGGCATTAGACAATTCTTCATTGATCTTCGCTGACAGAACAGTTTATTGCCATATCTAACTAGTGTAATGAGAGGCATTCGATACATTATGATATTGAGCTTCGTTCATCTGTGATGTTTCAGGAATTGCAGATAGAAGAGTGTCTATCTACCTACAAAATGACACTCCATCAAGTGAGTCATTAACTGGTCAGGGGGTTACTATGAGCAGGAGTAATTCCAGTGTGGGAAAGAGACAGAGCTGTACAGGTCGTCTGGCGCCATCTCTTTCCCACACTGGAATTACTCCTGCTTTAAGACGTCATGGTAAGCCACCTGGAGCAACAACGGGAGATATCAGTAGGCCAGCTTTCAATTTGCAGTAAAAAGTAGTGTTTTTTCCTAAGGTAGAAAGTGGCAACTGTTACGTTGTAGCAAGAAGTGGTAGTGAAATTAAATTCTATTCTATGATGTGTGCTTCTGAATATCCATTGACACAATCTCCTCGGCTTGGTAAATAAAACAATCTCATATATTATCATTAAGTATACTTATTTATTTTTATTATAAAAATACATGCATAAACAGTTGAAATTACTGCATTTTCCCGTGTCACAGTTTTAGTAAGAGACTGTCACCTACAATCCGTAATGGATCAGTCTACCCTAATTGACACACCATAATACATGTTACGCCCGGCGGGCTTGCTTAACATTACAAGCAAATTACGACAAATCTATCACTATAAGTACTTTCGAGTCTAAAAATTAAAAACTAAAAGTAGGTACTAATTTCTTCCACCATAAAGTAGGAGCTAAGTAAGCAAGATAACACAAAACCTCCATAAAACGTAAGATTGCGAAATAAATCCCGGCTTACCAGTAGCTAAAGTGAAAATTAACACAATCATAAGTCAAATTACTAAAAAGAGCTAAATTATCTACGTGTTATTTCATTTAAAAGTAATTCTTAATCGTAGTTAGAGTTAGAATTAAGGAATATAGAGTTAACTGTATGTCCGTAGTGATTATGAAACTATTCGACTAAATAAAATCTAGAATAACTTGGATACCTACTTTTACGTTCTACTTATTTTAGCTTTAGCCCCTTTATTCATAAACAGTGTAATTTGACGTTCTGCAACTGTTGCCCTCTCATTCTGATTATAAGGAAACGAGTGAGAGGTGAGATATTATGTATCATGCACTACGAGCCTCAAGTGCTAATGAATAAAGGAGTAACATTAAAAAATAATAGGGAGCTATTTCATACCTACTTTTAAAAGAACACAAAGTTATTATGTACCTAAAGATGAAATTGATTTTGTTGAATTCCACTCGTTCAGTCTTGTTATAAAATATTGGAAGATATTCACACAGCGTGCTTCGTCACTTGTTTAAAAATAATAAACATAATTATTTTGTACGAATTTCATTGAGCTTAAAAACAGATCGATAACGTGTTTGGCAACACTGGCTTAAAAAATAAACAGAGATACTTAAAATAAGCTAAACTTAAAGTAAAATTGGCTATTGTACGGCGTGCATACATTCAAATTCATTTGAAAGATCACTCACACCACACACCAGTCTTTCTTAAAGAGATCGCTAGATGACTCCCGAAACATCTTGGCGTGGCGTGCGCTCTTAATCCATGGTTTTTCAAGTCCCTGGACTATAGACCTTGAGCTTGGGTCCTGTGGGGCTGGCTGCCCGGTAATGCTGCTACGGTGGGGGGGGAGGTGCGAGGCCCCTACAGCTGCGCCTCGGTGGGGCTCTGCCACAAGTTGGACGGGAGGGTGTCGTAGTGTGACGGGACTGTCACCAACGCGTCGTCCGTCGTCCTGGTTATTGAGCAGTTCTGGAACAAGGAAAAAGAAAATTATAGCTAAAATGTTATGGTCGTTGGTTTAGTTATCGCATGTGTTCTCCTGAGCACGAAGGTATGGATCGATTCGCAGGTCGAATAATGTTGTTTCCACTTCTCATGCTCTAAAAGTTCGTCTTTATATCGTGCGTAGGCGACATAAAGTCGCTTTTTATGCTCTAGACCATAAAGTAAAATCTTCGTCGAAGACCAAGGCAATCGGTCCAACAGCCACAGAAACAACCTCATACCTCTATAATATTCTAAGAACAAGGCAAGGATATTTCTCATTGCCCTAATGTAACTTTCAATTTTAATTAAAATTACAATTTTTACATGTTGCTGTTTAATTTCCTCGCAATCGAAGTGAAAAGTAGAGTGTACAACTAGAGTGTCCATAAAACCCATTTTACACTCTACTTTATTTCCAGCTTCGCTCGCAAGCTCGCTCGGATGGATAAACGTCCCTCGTAAAATGGTGCGTTTTATGCACTTGATGTACAATCTACTACTATATTGAGTTCAGTCTCAGTCTCAGTAGCATAGCCTGGAATACTTGAGCCCGAAAAATTTCTGGCAAAATGTGGGTGTATGATGGTACACTTCTGTCTAACCCTTCAAAAATTACAGACTTGATGTTATGTCATTACTATTATAGCTACATTGTTATTATGACATAATAAATATTGCGAATAACAAGATTACACATTTGTAATTAAATAACTGATTACAATTTTGTGAAAAACGTGCTGATAAAAACATATTTATCTTCGATCGAATCATGCATACAGTTCAAGTTTAAAATCCGACTTTATTCTTTAATGATGACCTTCAAGATACACCTCATTATTTAATTAATGAACTTGTTATAAAACTATTATATTTATCGTCTAGACGGATTATGATTTCAAATACTTTTTCAACTGCGCAAAAAAAGTTACAAAAATGGTTTTAAAAAACGTTTCTAAAGAAGTTAACAGAAACATCATTTTTGGACTATTCCAAAGTTCAAGATCACATTGCCATTGTGACAGTCATATGCCTTTTTTTTCTGATGTTAAATCATCAAATAACTCCTCCCGCTCTGGGCGGAGCAAGAGGGAGGGTCAGACTTTTACTGACTAAAACCCATCCATGTTCCTTCATCGCCCTTTGTGTTCCGGGGCCACGGTATCTCTTTCGAACAGTCCCGCAGCCCACAGTCATATGCCTAACATCCTAATGTAGATTTTGTATTTTTTTGTTTGTGATTTTGTACAGTCACATCTACTTTAAATGTACAGACGCCAGCACATCGAACTACCCGACACTGTCAAATCTGCTCAATCAACCTTGAACCTAATTATTAACGGTAAAATTGAAAACAAGGACTGAAAGCGGTTACGGTTAGAGGTTAAGATACCTCAAAAATATATCGGTACCGTTTCAAAATAAAGTTTGAGCTATACCGATACTTTTTTATATAAAGGTTGGTCTAAACTGTTATTTAACCCTTAGACCCTGAGAGCGTTTGTGCACTACAAGGAAATTTATTGTAGGCAGTCCGATTTTTTACGGTCCGATGTGGTATGAAAAAAAAACGGATGATTGGTTTGTGCAATTGTCAAACATTTATAAAGGTATTAGGTTTAGGTATTTCTGCCGAAAAATTCCGTTATGCATTCTCAAACTCAAAATTCCGCTACTGAAAAAAAACGGTACCGAAATATTTCGAAAACCCTTATTTAACGGTATGACATAATACTGAAATTTAATGGTACCTTAATTTTTGGGTAATTCAGTTCCTGCAGGAAATGAATCAAAATCTATTAAAAAAAAAAGTCAAATTTTAGGAGTTTGATGCGCTGGCGCCTGTACCTATGTGGAGGAAGTGCGGAGGAATATTCCTAAATTACATTTACGCACTCACGATTACTGCACAAACGTGTTCTCAAAGCTTGCCAACAACTATTTTAGTGACGTTTTTTTCCACTACGATTATTATTTACGATACGATTTCGCTAGATACAATCTAAGTATCTACCTTAGACTATCTTAAAACGTGATAGGAACGACAGAATTAAAAAAACAAAGAAGTAAACGGTTATAAATTAATTAAAAAAACTAGATTCTGGATTTCAAGGCTGTTTATCTCCGTGCATAGCATGAAAAACGAAAGCCGAAAAAAACCTTCTATCAACTTCGCAAATAACTTCAATGGTTATATTTAACTAGTGACCCTCCCGGCTTCGCACAGGTGCAATGCCTTATATATAAACCTTCCTCTTGAATCACTCTATTTATTAATAAAAAACTGCATCAAAATCTGTTGCGTAGTTTTAAAGATCTAAGCATATATAGGGACAGACAGCGGGAAGCGACTTTGTTTTTATACTATGTAGTGAAATCGACTGCATAAATTAATTATTTTACGGCCAGAGAACACACACTCGCATCTAATCTCGCTGGGTCTAAAAGCATGTAGATTTCCTTTCTTCTTTATCGTGTGGTTAGTGCCTAACCTGGTGTCAGAGTTTTTATGCCGCCCCTGGGCCTCTGCCTTGGCTTTACATGCCGTCGAGCAATATACTCTCGGGCTTGCTGGTTTCGTCACGATGTTTTAGATAGATACGTTTCCCTATTCTTTCGAAACATCCATCATCCGCTTGCTCTTATCCCATATTATTTGGGGTCGGCGCATCTTTTTTTTTCTTCCATTCTCACTTGTCAATCGTCACACTATCATTTACTGCTTTTTTATTCTTTCGAAACATAAAGAGGTTTTAATACAGAATGGAAGTTTGTTTATAATTCGTGATTTTTAGGATGGGAAATTTTATCAGGTGAAAAGTTTTCATTCGATTAAAATTGTTACATCATCGCAGAAATCAAATATTCCATTGCTATTAACACAATAGATATCTAGAGTTATTTTTGCTTTCGATAAGTGCTATAATAACATACTCGATATAGGCTTTCTCACAATCAAATAAAACCACTCAGTGACACAGCAATTGTTACGCAAATAAATATTTTATCTTTGCTCTTCACAGCTATCTAACATAACTAAATGAGTTAGGTAAAAAAAAACCAAATGAAACATGTTGAAATATCGTTATGTAATACAAATTGTAGCCAAGACAGGCGAAAAATAAATACTTTGTCAATCACATGTTAGAATTTTTGGCAATGCAACTAAAACAGATGTCGATCCATCGGAATTATGTTCCATGTGTGCTCTTAGAACTAAAATGACGTCAAAATTCTAGTAGACATAATGTATGCTTCCGGGTATTTCCTAGTCGTTGGCATCCATGCAGTTCGAGTTTTAAAAAAAACATTTTTTTTTTCATGAGGGCCATGCTATAATTATCTTTACATCATACTCTTTTTGCTACGTTCTCATTCATACATCGGGTCATACACGCACGACAGTTGCGTGCGACCGCCAATACGTTTAGTATATTCTAGGGCGTCACTTCCTGGCGTTTGTATTCATTATCACTATTTTTCTTTTATCTCATCGGCCTTGTAAATGCCTCATCTTCCAATACTAACTAATTGACGAAGAATATCGTGTGCCTACCTTGGGCTGCTCGCGGTGTGTGTCCACGCATTCGACCGGCAGCTTTATCATCTCCGCCTTGTACTTGTAGCCGTACGACGTCAGCTTCACGATCGAGTGCAGAGGGACGTTCATGTACGGCAGCTCATCTGGAAGGAGACAGGTCGATGGTTAAAAAAAATGTGGTTACTATTGCTAGAAATTCGCAATTGGAGCTCCTGTTAATAAATGGCAGGCTGTCATCAAAACCAGCTGGAGATAAATCGCAGCTGCGATTGGACATCGTTTATAGTGCACGACTGCTGTCAAGAGTGAAAAAGAAGAAGAAGATAGATACATAGCCCAGGGAAAGTGTAAGGAAATCTTCGTATTGCGATAGCTTCTGCCTCGAAAGCAAAAGGCAAAAATGGGACTTTAGCACTGACGACACAATGAAATAATCTTAAAAATGACTTCCAGTATCAGTAACCAAATTAATCTCAGTTTAATAATCCATACACAATTTATAGATACAGGGACAAGAAATAGCAATAAAAAGTAGACTGATTTTCATAGAAGAACGGAGACGGCTTTATGCAATTCGAAAAAAGGGGCCAGGACAGCGAGTGCATTAACAAAAGGTTTTCTTACCAAGTTTAGCATCCAAGAAGTATCCAAGCATGCATCTCAGCACAGCTTGATGGCCGACGACCACAACGTTATGTTCATCTTCCAGGGCTGACAGGGCTGGGCGCAGCCGAGTCATGATGTCGATGTAGGACTCGCCCCAAGGGTAGCGGTACCGCAGCTTGTCCTGGTCACGCCATGCAAACTCTTGGGGGAAGCGCTCCTGCATTTCTTCATATGTCAGACCCTCGCAGATGCCCTGGAGAAGATGATGGAAAATTTTACTGATGATCGAAAGTTAGACATTTCTGATTGAAGTTTTTACTCCTAAAGGCAACTAAAAGGTAATTAGATGGATTAGCCATTCTGCTGAGTTGACTGCCCGAGGTAGGATTGCTGGTCCATATTTAGGTATACATTAGTGGCGGTACTTTCAAACGTGCCTAAAAGTTTGGCTTGCCTTTACAACGTACCTACTACCCTTCATGATGTTCAAAGTTTCTGAACAGTCTTCTTGTCTTTTGGGCTGGCCATATTGTTGGCCTCTAAATAGAATAACAGGTTTATTATTTTACGTTACGTAGCTTTAATGTTTTAAATTAGGATTATCAGTAGCGTCGTTACGAAACGCGATACATTTCTGATGTCAATGCGTATTATGTTTAGGTTTTATTACCCCGTTGCGTTACACGTGAGACGCTACTTAATGATTCGTGCAGTAATTAATCATTGCGTCTTTTATTTGGCACTAGATTTGGTCTAATTGAAGTTGTTTTGGAACATTAGCATTTTGAAGTCTTCGGTGTAGAAAACGCTGTACCAACTTATTTAGATGATGAATTCGTTGATAAAATTAGGGCTGTGTTATGTCTGATGTTCATGACCAGATATTTATAGATTCTTCAAAAAGAGAACATTTACAAAAGTTCTCTAAACTATTACATCTCACTTACGAATTCAGAGAACATTTCAGCCTATTTTTAACCAGTTCAATGTCAAACTTGCAATTCTATTCTCTGTGACTCATATGGGTGACAATAAATAGAATCTGCGGTTTTAGAATACGACGATAGTACTTTTCCTACGATAATGAAGTAAGTACCTACGACTATCCAAAGACGTCATTTTGATGTAGGTCGAGCGGACATACCTACGTCGTAAACTAAACGCAACAGCTGTAGCCATGTCTCTAAGTTCAATCATCTGTTTTACGGATTCAGTAATTGGCTGTAATGTATGTGTTGTCAACTGTTTCGGTGTAACTATTAGGTAACATGAAAAGGTTTTTATCAAGATATTTTTTTATCGAAATGTTCAATCGATTCGATATGCATCTAAATAGCTGCTATAGGTATTCTAAGTTCCGAAGGTTACAAGATGACTGTATGAATGTGGTGTTTTTCCTATACTTCCCGTTGAGGGCACAGTCACCTTATGAAAGCATTAATTTTCTGACGATAATGTTTTTCAATGAGAAATTGATGAGACTGAATTGCTAGTAGATGTTACTGATGAAATATCTCTCTAATCAACTAATTGCGTAATAACGGAACTAGCAAAATAAGTATATATTTATTTATGTTTTAATCACAGCTTATCTTGAAAGTTCTCGACAAACATTAGAAGGTAAACAGATTTTATAATTTATAAACATTTATATATTTATTCAAAGATGGCGACGATCACACCACTTCAGAACCCCAATCAGTACCGGCTACGATAACATCGCATTACGTGATGTACTAGAAGATAACATAATGATTGGCGATGTCAGGAACAAATCTGAACGATAACAGTACAAAGCTAAACGCAAAAAAAATAAAATAAGGAATGACACAATGAACCTTCTAACTTTTTCTCCGAAAATACTCATAGATAATGAAGCGAAATATCAAACGCAAGAAAACTCAAACAGATGAAAAGTTAAACAAACGAACAACGCTGTTGAACTAGACAGCAACGGAGATCTAGCCACAGTTACTATAGATACGGTGAATCTTGGTTCACGAATTTGCTATATTGTAGCGTATACCTCGGTTAATCGGATGGGGTACTTCAAGGCAGTATACTCTGCCCAGTGATAGCTTTGCAGCTGAGGTTACTGCTTGATGTATCAATCCTATTCCTGTATGTCTCACCCATAACAATTTCTCGTGAATCATTTAAATACGAGTCGTACGCTACCATGGAATATTCCTGAAACTACATCATTGGATTTCTCAGACGCTATTTGTTTATTTTACAGTTCTTGTTTGTACATTTCCTCCTTTGTGACGTCGATGTATTTGAAAGCTTTTGAAAATCAAATCTAGATAGTAATCAAATCACCTGCTGTTTTTCCTAATTATCTTTAATTGAGTACCTATCAAGTTTTTAGCTAATTATCGATTGTGAAGGGTGATAAATATAAAACACTTAGCTTTTAAGTACCAGTGAATGATAAAATCGTTTATCCTGTCACAGCTCAAGTTACTAAGGTACTTTACGCTCATTATCTGTGATGTGTCAGCATAGCTTGCTTGGGGTCAGATAAATGATATTACGCATTTAGATAAAATTTGGTGTAAGTACGTGATTCTAATTGTGATACGTCATCAGTTTTTGTTTTGATTTTACAAAGAACAAATAGAAATAATGAAAGACTTTTATAATCAGTATAACATAAATAAACGCACACCTTTTTCTTATCGGGCAGGGACAAACTACAGCGCTATAAACTACTAGCTATGATTCTTACCTATTCAATCAGAATTAAGAGATGTCGCCTATTTGTCGCTTGACCAAAAGCTGGCAGTCTTATTATAGCACTTCACACTAAAGACTTCGGTTAAGAAGAGACTACAGAGTCATCACTGTTTTTTTTTAGCCTGTCTGTCCCAGTCAGGGTCGCGGTAGACCGAGGAGAAGATGGCGGGAATCTTTATAAGTATGACCTTCTCTTTAATTGGCGAGAAGGGGCAATATCGAGAAAAGTGGAAGGAATGGGGGGAATCCTAATCCTTTGGTCAGGATTATTTAAACGTCCGGGTAACATATTTTATTTTGTGAACTTATTTGCCACTATAGCAGTTGCGTATGGCAGTAGCCATCATTGACCCACCATTGACGTGCTTCATTTAAAAAACAGTAATAAAGCCTTTTAGCGTCCAGCAAGGCTATTGCGTATCTCTGTTGACAGTTCATAGTTACGAGTTTTGATATACAATGACAGTTCTGCATGGGTAGCGTCAGTTGAAACCATCAAAACTCGCCAAGTGATGATCACTTACAACTGTCAACAGAGATACGTAATAGCCCTGCTGAATGGACATCTATCGTTATCAACAATATTTTTTCTTAAAGAAAAAACGATACATTCGATTGGTCATTGTTTTGGTCCGTGGGAAGAGATATTAGGGAAAGAGCATTGGCCGCTATTTCTATGATAAAACACATAATCTTTAAGATGACATAATATAAATATTATCTTACTTAAAGGTACTTACAGCATCCAACTCATTCAGAGCCCTGACGACTCTCTTCGGTGCCCTGATATCAGCAGCAGTCTGCTTTGTGCGCCATCTCTCGGAGGTCCACACGGTCATGTGGTCGCGGCAAGCCAAGGCGTTCATATATTCGGCCAGGGCGCTGGCGTAGAGAAGACCACGGGGTGACAGAGAGGCGTCTCCACCGATACGGCCTAGGATGTTGTACTCGCTTTCACCATGCTGTGGGAGAAATATGTAGGAATTAGAGATGTGTGAAGGGGTGTAACTGATATTGGTGAGATGAATTTTTTAAGGTGTCTGCCGCTACACCGTATCATACCATGACCGTCTAGAAACGTGGGAGGCATAAAATATTTTGTTTTAAAAATTATGAGACTACAGCGTTGGTCGGTGACAGAACGGTCGAGTGGGCACTAGACCTTTCCTTTACCGACCAACGCCGCGCGTCGTCGCGTGACATGCACACATTGTTGGCGAGAATATTTTGCCGGTGCCAATACGCACCATAATTGCGATTGAGATTGTTTAAAGAACCGTAATCCTATAATATCATCAAGGTATTATAGGTAATATCAGGAAATACGTATTAACTAGTTTTAATTTAATACGGCAGGTGACGTAGTTGGCACCCTGTTGGGATTCGTGGGGACATTGAAAATGGCTGCAGTTCGGCCATGTGACGTGCGCTTGCGGCGTTATAATACCTTGAATGTAATCCAGAAACATGACAATATATCATGGGCGTCATGGCTAGTTAATTCCTTGAATAATGATTAGGAAGATGTAGCGGAACACATGGACAGTAATTGACTGCCAAGTTTGAATCACCTAATCGATATGGTGGGTAGGTAATGTGGCTAATAAACCTTGAAAGAAAACCCTTATGTTCCAAATAACTATGGTTGTTTATGGTCCATCCAGCAGCGAGAACGCTAAAGGCTGATTTAGCTATGGGTGTTTTAAATCAAATATCCATTCGGGGATTTCAGACATCACAAAGAATTAGCTTCCACACTAAACAAAGTTTTACGATATTTACACAGAAAATGCATCCGCCATCGCTGTGTTTATTCTAAACAAAGTTTCAAATTTAAATCAGAAAGTTGTTTATCGATTGAAACACACGTGGGAGAAAATTGCGACTTCACGCCATTGCCGCCTAAAATAAACATGGAGTCGAGAAAACATGTTTGTCTAAAACGGAAGCCTAATTAGATGATCTAGCACTTAGTTACGCGGATGTTAGATGACACAGAGATAACAATAATGATCTATGTGAGACAATAGATAAGAGCAGAAATACTGAATTGCAGATTAAGTAACGTAAACAAATATGATTTTAGAAAAATTGTAAAATTGTGAAGTAAACACTCACCCTAGTGAAGTACAAAGTCTGCGGAAGACCCCTCATCCCGGACAAATACCCCAGAATCCCAGACTCCTTCTGCCCAGCAACGCGATGCGCTGTCGCGGTCTCCCCGCCATTCTCAACGCGCACAAAGCTGACGGTCTCCAGCTCTGCATCAATAGGCTCATACTGCCTCATGTAATGCTCCATCTTTTTCCGGAGGTCATCGACGGCATCCTCCTCACTCATGGACTTGTAGTCGGCGGAGTAATGAAGGATCTCGATGATGTTCCTCTCGAGAAGTTCCTGGTCCTCGCAGACGCACTCTATGAAGAGGATCCTGAAGCCCATGTCGGAGAGACAGTACTCGCTGAGTTCGCGACGTTGCTCTCGCGTTATGTTTGTACCGTCGAATATCTGGAAAGAAGAGATAAGGGTTTAAGATCTGGAAGGTACAGATATTTAAGGCCGCTTCCATAAAGAGATGGAACAGATGGATTGAGAATGGATGTCTATAAGGTGGATGCAGTCACTCAATTGGTTTGAATGAACTTGGAGGGTTGTATTAACGATTTGAATGATTATAATTCTGTAACTTCACACTTGTTACTGGCGCGATTCATATTGTCATCAATATACAACCTGACACTGACCTGCAAATTGCAATAAACGTAAGGAAATTTGAATTTCGTGGGCTACCTGTGCGGTTCCACCTTAAATTCTTACACTCTGAATATTGAAGGTGAAAAATATTGTTGCATGAGAAGGCAACTTAGGTGTCATTGGAACAAGTATCCTACCCGAGGTTAATTATGGGTTAAATAGGCGTCAATAATTAAAATCCAATTAAAGTTGCTTGTAAACAAAGAACAGGAAAAATCTACAAAAAATGTTCTTGATCTTGAAAATACATGTAATAAGTAAGCTTAACAATTTAGTCACCGTGTAGGTAGTCTATATCTAATCATTATTTTGAACTGAAACGATAAAAATAGCCTTTTTCCTGAAAAAAACAATGACTAATGAATATAATCCAGTCTGAATCATTTCTTTAATCCGTAAGATGAAGATTGAAGAGTTCATTCATTGTTTATTTATAGCTTATATTATTTCATACAAAATGTTATATCTAAGGTAGGTAGTTAATGTATTCGTATATTATGTTTTATGGCGGTGAATTAAATCTGAGAAGGTGTGTTTATTATGTATACAACCTGTTTTTTTTTTATATCCCATAACTCTAGGGTTATATTCTGTAGGTAAAAATAATACTAAAACTCCTAGAATAGGTGGTCCAAAAATGCATCGTTTCGGAGATATCATCAATCATAATTAAATTAGGTCAAAAATTGTCACCAGTATGACGAATCTTTACTTTTGCGAGGTTGCCAAACTTCGCAGTAGTGTAGTAAAATAAAATATGTAGGTAGGTAATTCATTTTTATTCAAACCAATCATTCATATTTAAAGCTAAGAAAATGCGACGGTGTCATATTTCACGTAAGGGTGTTGTACATTAATAATCGTGACTTTGCCGAATTATTTTGCATGGAAAATGAAAAAAAAAAAAATAACGAAGGATTGGAACATAACTCATATGCCAGTTGATTCTTTGATATGGCCTCAATCATACCCTAGAGTTATGGGATATCAAAAAAAACACGTTGTATATCTTAATACGTGGTATTCTGTAGAGGTGTGGTCACTTTGCCATAGTGAGGTGCAATCATACTCATAGAGCATAGTGCATGGACTGAGCCTTCCCTAGCCAAATGCCAATAAAAAAAAGGGTGTTTATAAAAATGACATTGAGGTTTGTAAAACCATTTTTTCTCAAAGTCAATCGTTTGAAAGATAGACACATCCAAAGTGGTAAAATGTGCCCCCCACCCTCTAATTTCTAAAGCAGGAAGAGAAAAATTCTGAAAACATGTAGGATTGTAGAACGTAAATAAAACTTTCAACCAAAATTGGTTTGAATAAGATTTGATGTTTAGTTTTTGAGATATGTGACTTTTTCATCAAACAGCAGCAGTAACTTTGTTTTTCATTAACATACTATGAATGTAAAACAATACAACATATAAGTGATCCTTCAAAATATTTTTATTATATTGTTTGGTGCTACGGAACCCTGTGTGCGTGGGAGTACGACTCGCACTGGGCCGGTTGGTTTCTCATTCAGTATACTTTTATAAGAAAACTAAAATGTTAAGGCTCTATCGTTTATTTTAGGATGCTAAAACCCCGAAAACATACGACAGCAAAATTGAGAAAATATTCCAACTACTTCATAACAAGTCATTAATTTTCAAAGAAATACTCAAACAATTTCCGTTCAATCATAGCAAAATGTTTTACGTAAGTAATTACCAATCGAGAATCACGTGCCACGTACTAACTTTCCTACTCAAGACGCACACTTGGAACACAAATCAATCATGCAATTAATTCAAAAGGTACAAACAAGTCTAATAAACCAATTAGTGCCATCACGTTTTAAACAGAAACTGAAGCCTTTTTCCATACAGAACTACGACGAACTTCATGCTCCGATCCTTACATACAGATCAATCCATTTTGCTATATTTGGGAGAAACCAATGCCATGCGCAGAGAAACACAGTCACGTGAAAATCAAAAGTTCCCTTCAAACCCTAAAAAGTAAAAATAGGGCGTCGACACACCGCCTTAAGATTAGCACGCGGCGTTTTAGAACTCCTACTCGTAAACCTTTTTGCTTGGTTCACGTTAGCACAGACGTTAGTTAAGTACCTCCATCACGTTTTCATCTATATATGCACAGTGGTTCGAGCGACAGTAAGCGCGTAACACAATAATATTTTGATGTTATTTTTATTGCTTATAACTTAACTTATAACTGTGTGAAGGATGGGAGATGGTTTATTGTAGTTTTGTATGACGTATCAACCAGCTGTTATTTTATTATGATTTTCAAAAACAAAGTCTATAATAAGTCAACATTGAAGTTTTTTAGTTTTTCATGGTTTTCGAGGTCGCTGATTACAAAACTGGGGTCAAAATCAAAATCCATAATGGCGGCTGCGACGATTTTCTAATTTTTCATCATGGTAGTCGTTTTCATGGTTTCCGAGAATGCTAAAGCCGATAGTGAAGTCTAAATCTAAAACCAAGATGGCAGCTGCGATAATTTTCAATTTTTTCATCATTGGAGTCGTTTTCATGGTTTCCGAAGATGATAAGGCCGGTAGTCAGGTAAAAATCAAAATTCAAGATGGCGACTACAAAAACTGCTACATTTAAGAGCTTAATCAAGTGGAAACCTTTCGGGTCCTTTGGAGCTATATTTGGCATTTTACTAGAGTTGGAAAAGTGAAAGACTAGACTAGACTGGGACTAGGACTAGGAAAAAAAATCAGCTGTTCAGTACATTTTGACGAGTTAATGCGATCATATTGTAGGGAACAGCTGATTTACTTTTCGCGATTTTGAGGTTGGTCCCATAGTAAAAGTTGTTCATAATGATGAGTACAATGACCCCTTAAGAGATTTCGTGTATGAATAGATTGACCCTATATGTATAAAGCTCAATTACCACTGACTCACTGACTGACTGACATAATTGTTCTCCCAGATGGTGGATGGGTGGGTATATTTTGACGGATTCGTAAACGACTAACTCTCGCGAGTAGGGGAAAAGTCCCAAACCCCCCCTTTTCGCCCCCCTTCCCCCCTCCCTATCGTATCTCGGAAACTAAGAGACCCGTGTTCCTTTTTTTTACGGCTCGTATAGAGGAGGCTCGGCAAAGTAAAAACCATTTTTCAAAACTCCCCCTTCTCCCCCCCTTCACCCCTCCCCCCATCGTATCCCGGAAACTAAGAGACCCGTGTTCTGTTTTTTTACATTTTTCAAAATTGCTCCACTTGTCCCCCTTTAGGCGGATCTCGGAAGTTAAGAGACTTTGAACATTTTTTTTTCGGATTCATGAAAAGGGGCCCAGAGGTGGTCAAAATAATTTTCAAAAACTCCCCCCACTCACTCCCCTTTCTTTTTTTTAAATAAAAATCTACCACCACAAGCACGCGAGGTGCTTGCACCTCGCGCAACACGCAAATACTAGTTTATTTTCTATAGGTAAAAAATAATGTCTTTATGTAAACCTGTAACCTGTTGATAAATCTAGGGGGTTGGGGCCTGCCAGATAGACTCACACCCACAGAGTATGCTTAGATAAACCCTAGAATGTTTTGATCATAAGTTAAGATTTTGTTCCGCCACCTCTTTTACCCAGATAAACCAGTAAAAAGAAGTGAAGGGCTGGCAATTTTGGGGGAGTCTCTAATTTAAGGTTTGACTTTCAAAAGAGTTATAAAAATATATAAGTACCTACGTAACTTTTAAATGTTATACATTTCTAATCAAATATGTGAAAAGTAAGATAAGAAGAAAACTTACAGCGACACTATTTCCATCCTTCAGCCATAGTACAGCATCCTGCACAGCCTCGCGGGCGCTCTGGCGACGGATTGCGGAGCCCTGGGCGTTGTCTGCGCGGAAAATGTCATGGCTGCCATACAACAACATGTGGCGGCGACGGTACTCGCTGCAGTCGAACACTGGAAGCAAAACCTGTTGTGAGAAACTGACAAAAGATTCTTCTGAAGAAAGGTTGAATCCGGTTCGAAGGACCAAGACTTTTGGGTGATTAAGTTGTAGGTAATTGCTTTTCAGATTATTCAGAGATGTGTTATTGTTTTAAACATACACCGAAAGTGTTTCAAATACTTTATTTGTGAGAAACTATCAAAAAGTATCTACAATTATCAGGATAAAAGTCCACTTGAAGGACCAAAAATATTGAGTGAAAAAGTAGGCTATGGTTTAAGAGAATTTAGCAGATACGTCATACGTGCTGTTGTGTTAAACAGAAGAAGTGTATGACATAATGATACATCAGTCGTTACATAGTAGTTATCAAAATATTTTCATTAATTAGTCCTTTGTGAAAAGGACCACGTGTCGCACGCTTTTCTCTATTACTTATCTATTATTATTACGTGTTAGGTACCTACGTATTATACATTGTACTAAGTGTTAATGTATAAAACAATCGCTGGTGTTTGATAAACCTAAGAAACTACCTGGCTTGTATTATGTAAAGGCTTGCATAATACATTTTCCTAGTAGCTGGGCGCCTATATTTAGAAGTGAGTTTAAGTCAGAAGTAATATTTTCAAACAAAGCACCGCTTTGTCAATCGATTGTTGCAGTAGGAACTAGGAATTAACTTTTCAAGATTTGTAAATGCCAGTCTACCGTTAGTTAAACTTGTGCATTAAGTAGGTACAAGTCATTTCTGTATTTAAGTACAAAAGTCATTTCAAATCTGCCGTTAATTTGTTTATTCTTCTTCTTAGCATGTCAATGGCAATCTAACTTGTGTCGGCCCAGAATAAAGCTACTAGTTTGGCGCTTTCGGTAGCGTTCATCAGTTCCTGTAGTGAACAAACAACAACATTTGTTTATTTTGACCGTGATAATATTGCTTAATGTGTTTATATTATTCTGTTTACGTCTGCAACATATTATGCAATGCAATCATATTTTATTTATTTATTATGACAATCTAGCTAGAACAACAAAATAAACTGCACCATATCATTCCTTGATTGGCAAACATCATGATCTGCAATTAGGCCACTTTTTATCAAGATGAAACCCGCAATATCTAATCAGTTATAAAGATATTCTCGTGAGTTGGGCAGTGTTGTGTTAGATATATGTAGAGACGAGACCAACACTTTCATCTAGGTCAGGGCTGCAGTATTGTGTACCTACAAGCAGTCTGCGCTTATGTGATTTATTGTATACCCGTTACCTGATACATAAACAACCTTTTGTAGACACAACTTTGTAAATAACACGATTGTGTAATTTGATCTGACAACGGGTAATATTGTGTGTATGATAGGAATTTTACTAGGTAGCGGCTAGATTATGTTCTGAAGAATTTATCAATCTATTTGTTTATGAAATAAAATAAATCTTTGAAAGATTTATATCTGAAAGTAATGAAATTATAACTAAGAACACTTTTTATGAATAAAAGTTCCTAATCTAAATTACATTCGCCGGACGGATTTAATTTACGAATCACTTTTTTTTATCATATTATCAATAATGTTCGATAAAACTTACTTTTTTGTAAGTCATTTTAAATTTCATCACCGGGAAAATCCAAAATGACTACCTAAGTGATACAGCCGAAAGCTGTTTTATGAAAACCCGAGAAAAGCATCAATCAAATTACCTACACAGTCATGTAAATGTGTGTTGAAAGCCAAGATAAGATCACTTTGACCCCCGCAAGGATAATCAAATTTACAATATCATCAATCATGTGAGACGTCATTCAAGACAAAAAACGGGTCCTCTCACGGTGATCATTCCTTTGACAACTTCAATAAAGCAATTTGGAACTCCAATGTTAGTCCACATTTAGGCTTTGTTAATCTGTAGTTGTCAGTTCCAACAAAGTATAAAAGAAGTCAATTGGTCTGACGTCAAAGCATAAACCATACAGCTTCTTTAATGACTCGTAAACAGCAGAGGTTATAAATCATAATTATTATAGTCTAAGTAATTTATGGGTAGACCAAGCCTCCCAGCTATTGTTGATTAATGGAATCTACCACTCTTGTTAGACACTTCAGACAGACTAAATGGTGCAAAGTATATTCATCCGATTGCAATGCGTCTAATTTATGCACACCATCTTCGAAATGTGAGATAATATGTCAGAAATTAGTGTGAAGAGCTTAATTTTTGTGGATTCAAAAATCAGCAGCACGAAGAAAGAATCGTGAAAAAAAAATCGAATGCAAAAGCAAAGCATATGTTACCTTTCGTGCTCTCCCCGTTCCAGTTGAGATGCCTGGAGAGTCTGTGCGCGAGCTGACTCTTGCCACGCGCCGGTAGACCCACCAGTGCGATGAGCAGCGGCGCAAACTGGCTAATGCGGCGTGCGCGCATCGATGCTAAAACAATGGCAAAATACTCATCAGTATATGTTGTGATATCATCAGGATTTGTCTTGGGAGTTATGTGGGCCAGCCAAGGGCTATATGACATTCAATTAAAGCGTCGGAAAAAAATGAGAACAATGTTAAAAAAAGAATGTCTGAAACATAGTTTTATTAAGCCCGATGGAGTTAGAAACAGTTGTACTTGCACTCATAAAAGCATGTTTAATGACTTTATTGAACAATCAAATATTATTGAAGCAATCAACGCTTATCAAGCAGTGTACCGTGGGCGTGTCCAATTAAATTCTCAATACGTTCCAATTTCTAATAATAGATGCTAAAGTTACACTCGTCTCGAATATTTATTAGATTGCCACAGACAGACATTCGTCAGTGAAATATTAATCAATAACATTAACCTTAGCGGCGAGTCCGGATCAGAATCATGATAAAGGGATACTCATGCAATAGTTAAACTGTAAACAACTCTCACGATAATATGGGGATTAACATTTTCTTTAATCTATTAATTGAACTTTTCTCAGAATGAAAATGATTAAAATATGATCTCATCAAAGAAAGAGCGAAAGAGCAGAATATTCTGAAACTGGCACAGTCGCATCAGTAATAAATAAACATAGAAAAATTAATTATGCCAAGAACGCCTTCCCAGCTGCAATAACCGAACAGCAAATATTTGAACAGTTTTTCAGTCTCAAACTTAATCGTTGACACAAATTGATAAAACTAAAGAAGATAGGATACGGCTGAATAGATCAAGGCCTAACGATGAGCAAACACGGCAGAAACACAGACAAATCTTCCTGAGAAGATATAGCAAGATTACGGGCAGACAGACCGACATCTGTCAGAGACTTGACAATTTATGAGTGAGACTTTATACAAATAAAGATAAGTTAGTTAATCCAGTTTAAAACAGCTAAATGTACCTAAGTAGGTATAACCGCGTCATCATACCTGAGAGGTTTGTACAAGTGGCATTTATGGTTGTTGATAGTGCAGAAACCGACCAATAAAATTGCGGCACGAACGACACGCCTTCAACCTTGGTTTTGTCTATAACAAACAATGACATCAGACCGATTTTAGACTAAGAGTTTGTAAAATATATCGAACTTTTTTGTTATTCTTTACATGAACGTGAAACCTAATGTGATGTAATTAATGGCATTTAAAGGTTACATAACGATTCAAATGACACCTTTACTTTTGCGATGTTGAAATTGTTGAACAATAAATATTACTTGTTTTCTTGTTTTAATGTCTTGTAAAATAGCAGCTTCAGCTTCATTAAGGGTATCATTGTTTTTCATTTTTGTACTCCTTATCGTTTTCAAACGAGAATGATTGATAGTTAGGCAATCGATTTTCGACGCATTACCAAATCAAATTATCTTTCTTGTTCCACATTTTCAAAGCTACACTAGGAATGCGTGTTATGTTTGCATTTGTTCAACTAATTAATAGGTCTCGGGTAGGTATTTCTTGTTCGAATTCTTCAAACCTGCAACTTTTTTTTTTTTTCTATTTTCAGACGATGCTATTTTAAGATTTAAATAGTGTCATCCTCATCATAAGTCATAAGCATAAACAGAAACTTTCGTTTCGCAAGTGCCATCAAGGCCCCATGTGCAGGCGCGGCATGCGGCACTCAGCGGCGCAGGCGCAACTGCCAGAGAGCACGGACTTTGTACCGCCAAGGAAACGATCGAGCTCCGACGACGCGACGCGTGGACCGACGACGATAATTATATTTAGATTAACGATGTCAATGGAGGTGTGTCATATATCTATTACTTTTTAAATAACCATCAGGGTTTCCTACTCGTAAAATGTCGCGCAGTCAATGTACCCTTCCAAAAAAACTATCTGGCTGATCACGAATAATCACGATTTGGCTTTGTCAAGTTAATATTTTCACTTTTTTTTTTCGGAAATATCAAAAATTTCACAGTTAAGCTTGATATTTCCCTACTTTGTCAAGACAACTTTGGAGAAACAGGAAATACAACTTTCGCCAGCCTTCGGATTGACATCACAGTGTTTCTTTTCGTTCTTAACATTTTGAACAAAAGCAGTTTTTTCTGGTCCTTAACTTCACCCGCATACCAAGAGGTCTTTGACTCCAAAAATCAGATGATCCTTGTGAGCTTAATTTGGCTTAAATTCAAGATGAATAAATTAAATGTTGTTTGTTAAGATAAAAAAGGAATGACTAGTACCTATAAAATTCTTGTTTTACAAGTTAATTACTTTGCACTGGTTTAGCGCTCTAAACGATAGCAGATACTTATATACCTTTACTTTATTTGTTCGGAGTCTAAATCTAGAAACCAGTCTTGTGTTAATCCGCTAGAAGTCTGTGCAAATAAATCTCTGACTATATTTTAAATTTCCATGCTGCATATATGCAAATGAATGGAAATTACGGAGCTGCTAAAACCTTTGTGCCTTTATCTTTGTTACCTATTGTTACCCATGCTTCAGTCTGCTTCATTGTGTGAAGGATAGGTAAACTGCTTTATGTTTATACATGTTTGGAATTTTATGGTGAATAAACTTGCATGTATGAAATTGATGTCACATGGCCATGAATGGTCAATTTGCGGTTTCCTTAATTTGTCAATCATTTGACATGTGATGATATGACGTAGCGTGAGAATTGTCTCAGTTATTAAATAAAACGTGGTTTGACCTCATCAGCCTCATATGACTCAAATCAATTACAAATTAAACGCAAGACGCAAGCTAGTGGTTTAATTAGTTCTCAAGTGGCCAAGTTCTCAAGATGACGTTTTACAAAACCAAAGTCGTTTTTTTTGTTGCTATGTGATGCGATGTCAAATAAGACAATAATTTATGGAATGCGCAAAACGGTCACATTGAAAGTGTCCGGCCATTTACAGAATAAACAAGAATAAGTAGCTAACTATTAGGTATGACGAAATGGCATAAGAATGACATAGACGTTGCCTTTAGAGAACAAAATGACAACTAGTCTAATACAGAAACACTGAATCATACCCTAGTTGCAGCTGATGGAAATTTAGATTAAAAAAAAACTTATTAGCTATACAAAGGTAGCACATTTATTGAGCGTATTTTCCCTATAAAGGTACAAGTCACGTTGCCCGTCACATGCGTGTTATAAAACGGGAATGAGTACTCCAAAGATAAAATATATACGTACGACAGATAGTAGTTGATATACATATTTATTAAAGCTCTATTTATTACGTAGATCACACGGTAAAATTCCAGAAAGCTTACATATTATTCTGTGACAAAATTGTGTGTTCGGATACCATCAGCTAGAAATGTAGGTATTGATGACTAAACTATGCTTCGATGATGTTGCAGTACAGAATTAAACAATGTTTTCTGGGAAGTCTAACCATTTCCAAATTAAGTATAAAGGAAAAAGTGCATTTAATAATTTAATTGGATTCAGGGAAACATGCAAAGTGAATAGAAAATATATTAATAAAACAAAGCGGTTTGATTGAAACTTTTCGCATGAATTTACCAGAATGCAGTGTTGGTATTAACAGTTACCATGGTAATCCGGATTTGCGTACGATGAATTGGAAACTTGAAAAGTAATATCTAAGTAATACATCTAAGCAAAATGTAGCCCGAAATTAGGCCTCAATTTACGGTTAGTGACCAAATTATAACCTGTTGCGTTTTTTTTTTTGCTTTTATTTTTCAACACAAAAACGAGGCTTACAGAAAATAATTGTCATTGAGAACTGTACCTAATGGCTTCTTTCCAACAAACGTTAGATTTCTCTAGTTAAATCATTAGATCCACGAGAAAATAACCTTTGCATTCCAATGTCGAACAGTTAACCGTATTTTTAAGCGTGAACTATATTTCCAATGTTTTCTTCACTAATATTATAAAGAGGTAAGTGAAGTTTGTGAGTTTGGATGCAGGAGGTAATCTCCGAAACCACCTACTCACTTTATTTTAAAAATTCTTTCTCTAATGGAGACCTACAAGATTACAGAGTGCTTTAAGATATTATGTTTCTTCGACACAGATGAAATTACGGCCAGAAACTAGTATTTTTTTAAATACTAGCGGCCCGTCCCTGCTTTGCACGGGTGCCTATGTTACCCAGGGTGAATGTAGCTTTCTAACGGTGAAAGAATTTTTGAAATCGGCGCAGCAGTTTTTGAGTTTATTCATTACAAACATACACACAAAAATACAAATCTTTCCTCTTTATAATATTAGTGTAGATGTAGATTAATCTTTGTTTGTATTTTTTCAATATGTATGTTTCAAGATGGAATCATAAAATGGTACGCAATATAGTGAATGTAAAATAATCCACCACGTTTCAATGGGTGACGTGCATGCATAGCATACACTATATGCGTGAAGCTATAACATTTCTATTGATTTACATTCATCAGGTCAAGTCAAGTGACGTCGTGTCTTAGAACTGACCCCTCTTGCACATTCATACAGATTAGATTGAAAATAACAACTTAGATGTAGGATTCATCATTAAATTAAACAAAACAAGTCTAATGATGAATTAACTATGCTTTTCTGAAATTATATAAATCTAACAACTGTTATTGTCTAAACATTAAACATTTGGGTTTACGAATGGAACTGTTTTTAAATTCCTAATGTTGAGACCAATTTTAATAAGGTTGATTTCTATGTGGTAGATATAAGGACTAAATTGCAAATAATTATCAGCAATATGTGAGCGATTTACGAGTTATTTATTTTAATTGCCATTTAAAATTATCAAGTGTAGGTATTAATGAGTGGAAAACAACTGACATTCAATTAAAAATGGTCCTTCGGTACGAATGGTACAAAAGTTTGAAAAGCAAATCGATTTAAAATAGAAAATCTAGGTGTGTTGTTGAATTTTCAATATAAATAAGTTCTGTTATAAAACCACACCTGCATAAGTAATAAAATGAACTGCATTCTATTGCTTATTGAAAATCAACAACCTCAGATTGTTTTGTAACTTAAAAAAAATTAACAGTGTCTCTGGTCAACACTGTCAAAAAATAAAAATAGATAGACCTTTATAAACGAACGAGCCTTCAATGTGAACGTTTTATATTAATAACGTTATCCGCTGTAGTATCTGAGTAGTAACTAGTGTTGCTATCCAGAATGTCTGGCCCACGCCCACCATTCAGTGGATTTTTGTGTTTACTTAGGTATACTTTGTTAATCAACATGCTCTCAAAACATCGATAATCTTGAGCAACGATTGTTCATTATTGAGATAAAAAAATATATTAATCGATAGTAATGTTTTAAAATCGATGACAACACTATTTTTGGAAACGATTTTGCTAAATACAAAAGAAAAAACTGCCAGGAAGTTTTGCAATATTTATAAAGACTTCTTGTGTAGCAATATTTATTTTATACCGGTGCATAATAAAATAGCAAATTTAATTTATGCGCCACCTTGTATTGCCGTGTGTAGGTGATAAAATGTGTTGAATGAAAAACAACTTTATCTTGTTGAAGTTAAACTTATATACATAATGATTTCGTAAAAGTCTTTGTGCTAAGGTTTGTAAACTTAGAGGAGTTTGATAATGAACATAGCAACACCCCCACTGATAAATTTGCGGGGGGCAGATAACACACGTAATGAACATCTAACCATCTAACATTCAAATGTTATCAAAATTTTATTGTTGATGAATTTTATTTTGTAATAGATTATTATACACCCCGCTTTAGAAAAAAAAATACAGACTAACCTAACCTAACGTAACCTCCTTTTGTTAAAATCATTAAGTCATCAAGTAAATCAAAATAAAATTGCTTGTTTTTGTCCGTTAATTGACGTGACTACTTTATATCGTAACTGAGTAATTATATTATTACGGTTACTTACGTATACCTACATCTCTAACAAGAAAATCTTCAGCATGTAAGTATTTTTTTTTTAACCATGCCAAACTAGCTTTGTCGATAGAATTGCTTGTGCGGAAATTATTATTTCTTACGTGATTGTAACGATAGTGTTATTATTATAAATAATTTTATTCCCACTATCTACTGCCATTTGATGTTTGTTTCTAAAGCAACGGTCTTAATCGGAGGCGCGGCTTTGACGTCACAAAATGGTGCGATAAACTGTTTTTTTTTTAAACACACGTCAATGTGGCATTGATGTTTTTGACTCCGATGTCAAGTGTCATTGGTGAAAAAAATGTTTTAAAAATAAATTCTGGTGCTTATCATTGAGATGCCTACATAGATTTAGAAATATAACGTAATTCTTAACAATGTGTTTTATTTCAGGTCTTTTTATCTCCCATGTTTTATTTGATAAGTTTGTTTAACCGGCCATTTTTTAAAGGTCGGAGACCCACGATTTGTAACATTGTTTTAAATTCTCGTCAGTCACCGTCGATATGATCATCTCTTAATGAATATTGGTCTTTAATTACAATAATCATTTTACCTACACGTGCCACGGCCACGACACGATCATAACAGTGTCACCACTCATGATAATATATTTAAAAAAAGGTGATTCCTCTTACTCAAGTCAATAGACAAACAAAAAAAATATTCAGGCGTGACTTCGCAGAATAAATTCTGGATCATTTGATAAAAATAAGATTTATAAAAGCAAAGTGGGATAATTGTAAATATTTCAGTAAACTAACTAGTAGTTAACGATTTCAAAGCAACATCGGATTTCTGCTGGCCTTGAATGACGGGGACAATGAAAGAACAAAAGTAACATCAAAAACCGGAGTGACATAAAGAAAGCAAGGCATCACTACCGCCAAACAGATTGGACACACTATATCAAACGTTAACAATGCAGATGGCATGGTCATTGTAAAAATTATTAGTGTAAAGTTCAATGCGGTTCTTTCTTGCATGTGCTCTCTGGCAACAAGCGATGGCCGGAGGCAAATGACCGGTACACTGTAAATGTTATATTTCATTGAGTTTTTAAAACTGACACACATTCGAGACACTTCTCAGAAAGACTACTAAAGAAAAAAAATCTAAAGGCTAAGAAAATGTGTGATGTCGATGAGTGATCCGGTTTTTGAACAGGCATCATTAGACATTTGGCTGATGGATTTGTGTTTGCGCCAACGGGGTCATCCAGCCTTGGTAACTGACATCATTGTAGCAATATCTAGAATAGTAGTTCACCACACTAAAGTTATGAATCATCAACTCGGTGTTCATCATCGTGAGCTTCAACTAATAGTCCTTCGGTTCGGTACAATAGGGAAATCAATGGTTGTGGTCGTGAATGAATGATTTGCCACTGTTTATTGAAGTAATTTACAACCAACAGTTACATGACATCTTCTCAAATATCGAAAGTTTGACCAAACTGATCAACCAAAACTTTCAAAGGTGTAAAGTGCCGAATCACTAATATTATAAATGAAAAGTTGTTAATTGCCAAATGGATAATGTTCCGAGATAATAAAAATGATAAAGATAAAGTGAGAGGTAGTACAGATAAAGTCCGCCATCGCTGAGTGGTGTAATGAAACTATCGATTGCTAATTTCCACTGCATCGTATCAGATAGTGTTTATGGCAAAAATCTAACTTAGCGTCATCACGCAGACTAAACGTGAAATGATAAATATAGCCGTCCAATGGTTTCTCTGAAAATTTGTCAGACCAGACCGTATATTACTGGCGCGTTGCCATCAAGATCTGCAGTTCTTCGGGCAATTGCCATGAAGTCGTGAAGAAATGAGTAAGAAGGCCTTAATAAGACTTGATGCCAAGATGCTAACAATGGTTTGGATAAGATTCAGTACTGTCAGGTCATGAGGTAACAAGTCAAACAATGCGGCTGTTTGCGGGATTCGTTAGAGGAGTTCTAATTTTTTTTAAAAGCAATGCTGGTGTTAGAACATGAATGTGGAAAATTCGTAAAACTAATGCGAATTCACCATTACATACCTTTCTCTAATAAAGACTTTTGTACCATGAATTTAATTCCTATGTTCAGCCATCATACTACTTGGAAACTAACTTCGGACTTTCGCAGAAAAAAGCAAAACCACCCAATACGAAACGACCACTTTAATTTCACGCTTGAAGTAATTAAGAATTTACTTTATGGATTCATTAAATTGCTATTTAAAGGCTACTGAATAAAGATGGCGGAAGACTACCTGTTTTAGTAATTTTGAGCGTTATTTATACGCTTGGAGGCTCGTCGAAGGCCCTAATGTATTACAAATTTTTTGTTCGTGATATCAGAATTTCAATAGCTGATTTTTTGCTTTCCATTCTTGCTATTGACCTCATCGATCACAACTAAGCAGGAAGCAATCTCAGAGAACGGTTAGGTACTCGATAAGACTGATCAATTCATTCACACTGCATAAAAACTGCTTATAAAACTTCTATTTTTATACATTCATATCAGTTTATTTCTGCACATTCTGATTAATCAGTAATATTGCTTGCATTATTGCTGGCGACATGGAAAATTAAAAGTGTACAATATCGTTTCCATGTGCCCACACATGGAAACGATATTGGTTCCTACGAATCAACAGTTTTAAATAATTATTTTATAAGTGTTTTCAAGTAAGCAAAACCTTGTCCTAACAATTTTAACCAATCAATTGCTGAAAATGTTGACGATTAAATCAATAATATAACTCAAACGTATGTCAATAACAGTGCACCTAGTTCTGAAGCTGGCCGGACGGAGGCGTGTCCATGGGTTTAGAAAACATTGGTAAACAACATCGTGCTTGAACAATAACTCGGTAGACCGACCACCTTGTTGTTACATGACGGCGCCAGAAATCGTGAGCACAAAACAAAAGAGTCCTTAACGAAAGCGGTTGTTCACGTATCCAAAAAGTTAAAAACAATGAACTCACCAGTTGCCAAAGCTCCATGGAGGATCTTCTCTTTGTCCTCCATCATGGTGTGGGCGGTACTAGCTCCTGGTGCCATCACGATCCTTCTTAGAGACGATCTCCTTGCTAAAGCAACGATGTGTTTAACGCGGTGCTGCTGGGGCGCTCTTCGGCGACGCGTGCGAACTCTATGAAGGCCTGCAGGCGACTGTCCGCTTACTCCACTCGTTATCACTGAGCGAACCTTATCAGCTCCGCGGCAGTGATTGCTGAACAACCAAATAATAGCTGAATAGATTTTGCAGTATATTAACCAAAAATACAAATACCAATCGCCCTGGATGCTGAGTAACGCCATCAATAGCGATCTGGAACAAAAAGAGAATGGTGTCAAGAAGACGACCTTTTTGGGAAATTTGTAATAAGACGTATTTTTAGAAAAGCAAGGCAACGGCACAAAAACAATATCAGACAGGCAAGATTGAAAACCTTTTCATTCATATAAATGGTTCACAACTTGTTTCAATAGATAGTGTAAATTATCAACCGTATGCTTCAATTGTGGTGGTTTAAGGTTGTTTAATGTTATCTTAAAAGCTGTCTAGACTGTTGTGTCTAGTTGGTCTTTGGAACCAGTATCAGAGCCTCGTGTATCGAAAGACCAAAAATGAGTTGAATAATTTGAGTTTGTGTAGGTTTATTTCTGTCTTTATTACCAAACAGGTTTACTAAAAAAAAATGTTTGACAGTTGCGAACGATAAGATTCCTGTTGATAATGATGATGAAATAACAGAAACCTTTTCATTTTGCTCTTGAATAAAATTTCCGCCATTTATAGTATCATTATCTTCATGTTATGTATTTGTTTACAGTTGACACAGTGCTTTCTCTCATCTCTGTGCCAATGTTTTCCATTCCTACGTACGATTAAATTATACCAGTTTCATTAATACATGTGTCTTTTATTCAATAATGAACCGATGATAATGATTGGCCATCAAGGGGTCTCAAAACCATTGTTAATGATTTTACCATTTTTATGAAGGGCATTGGCCAAATATTTCGATTTCAATTAGCAACTATTTTCCATATCATCAAAAGATTTATTCAATGTGTGCTATCCACATGTTGCTTAACCGAAACACCAGTTGACCATTATGTATGTTCCATGTATGAGGTAACTCGTTTCACTGCTTACGTCAATTCGTGAGGATCTTGAATTTTTAACGCCAAACCAAACAAGAATGTTTAAAATTAAAAAAAGGAGTTTACGGAAAAAATCTGCAAAAGCTTTATCGTGTTTTGTGATGTCTAAAAGTTTGCCTCTCTCTGTTGCTCCTGATTTTTTTTTTAATATTTAAGTAGGTTAATGTAAAGGGGCCTAGATTTATGAATTCTTAGTAATCTTGTTTTCATTATTACCTGTCACAATTACTTTTGGAGCAACAATGTATGGATGATTAAGAGTATCAAACGCTTTTGAGAGATCCTTTCGGAAGTAGATCATTCTTGTCCCTAATAGATACCGGAAATAACTTTGCGTAACCAGTGTAATGAAATACAATACTGTCATTTGAGCTATTTAATAACAGCAATGCCGTATGGTAATATTAGCTTTGATAGATGCAGGTAAGTCGTCAAACGAAACCCTGCGTCATTAGAAATGAATATGATTGACTGAATTTACGCAAAAATTGGATTTTACATTCTTGTGGTCATTGCGGTTAAATTGTCATTACAAATATAATAGTTTTTATTACATTTTTTGTGAAAATGTCACGTACACACGGTACACGTAAATAAAGTAAGTAAATATTGACCTAACAAGTACCTATTAATTTTCCCTATAAGTATAGTCATCAGTCCATTTATAAAATGATCCAAGACGCAGTGTTCCAAATTACCCAGTCGCAACTCGCAACCATTCATGTTTGTTTTCCCATTTACATTTTGTATCGGTAGGTACACATTAATTCTGTTTATCAATGAAAGTTTATAGGATTTTCTTTGCTCTTGTATTGGGTGTTTGCAGGATCACTGAGTAAAATAGCAACAAACATTTCGTAAACTCTTTCTGTGGGCACGTAAATGTTGTATTTAAACCATTCTGTCTTGTTTTATTTTAATACTCTACTAAAACGGCCTAGGTAGGGGAAATCGTGCGTAATACACGAAAACACCTCAATAGTTAAATATGTCAAAGCTTTAAACTATTTCTCGTCTATTGCTCAACATTATTGCCGAGCCGACCCATGCTGACCTGATTTTTCTGGGATGTTTACAAATAATAAGACGTAAATTTTGAAGCTTATCGCATCCTTATTCCCGATAGCAAGCTATCGCGGCCCTCGACCAAACCAAAAACCACCAAATCTCAAGAGATTCGTTCATTCCTCTTTTTCTAAGCGGGTTCCCTCAGTAGCTTCCAACAGTTCAAGTAATGAACAAACAACTGCACACGCAGGACACGACATTAAGTGCCCCATCGTTTGTGGGACAGTATCATATTTAGACTCTAGGGCAGAGTCATCAATTAATCTGCACCACTTTTCCTTCTGCGGCCAACCTGGGACCGTTCTTGGTAGGTACATTTACAATTGAGTGGGTATTGGTCATTTCTAAATTGTGGAGCGAAAGGCTCTGGGAGTGGTGACTGAAGACCACCGACTACCACTAGACTAGGGTCTAGCGAACTGTACTTGTTGCGGGTCATGGCCAGCAATGGTGTTTTGCAGCAATGGGCAAAAATTTTGAGAGAAGCATTTTATGAAGATAAAATTAAACCAAAGATTATGTTTACAATCGCGGGCCTATTAAAATCCAGTTTTGAATACCTAAAAGATGAATGTGGATTATGATGAACCTGAAGAAGAACGTGTTGCGAAGACCCCAAGTAGAATGGGACAAGGGACAAGGGCAGATGATGTGAAGAGACTGAACCTTATCTTTGAAGATATTGTCGTCTTCGTTATTAGTATTACGGGCAATTCCGTTAATAAAAGCCTTCGTATGAAAAAGGCCTAGCTCTTGTTTAAATATTCTGACTGTTGCAGTTGTTAACAAGAGTGGTTTTCGGAGTTACAGTTGAACTTATAAGATAGCCGCATTTTGTTATACAAGTTCCAAAATGTTACTAGTAGAATCTTGTGAAGGCCTTCTTTTGTTCGTTTTCGTTTAATGTTTTAAGGACTGTATTCATCATGGTTATGGAGTTGTTATCCTAAAAGAAACAATGCCATGCATTATGTCCCATGTTTATGCATTCTTGACGTTTACAATGGTTTTTGCATGCCTCCACCTGTTTTCAATAAAAGTTGATCCTCCGACTGGTACCTCTACACATAATTTTGTAGTCGTCCTTTATTTAATGTTTCTGCTTACGTTACCGTTTCTTCAGAGGCAGCAGAGCATGAACTTACAAGGTTGACGAGTTAAGAATATTAATAGGTACTCCTTTGTTTGTGACTCGCATTATAAGAGCCTGTTTGTTTGTTTATATCAGCATAATCTATGTGTTTAACGTTGTCCGACGAGACACATTAAACAACCATTATCCTTAATTATACATTTATAGGATCCCACTTCAAGACAATTAAGAACACTTATGCCAATTTTGCACTGCAATGGAATAGTTTTCTACGAACTGTTCAGTTTATGTGCTACTGCACATTGGTTTTTTTTTCCGATGGGAAATCATCAAATGACCTTTCCCCCTCTGGGCAGAGCGGAAGGGAGTGTCAGAGTTCTAATGACTAAAACCCATCCATGTTCCTTCTTTTGCCCTTTGTGTTCCAGGGCCGCGGTATCTCTTTCGAAGTTTTGAACCGTCCCGCAGCCCTAGCAGGCTACACATAGGTCTGAATTTTAACACAATTGTTTTTTTTTCATTTGTGATTGCTATCGATACCTGCATTATGAACATACGCTTACAGCTGACATTCACACGTTTTATCAATTCGTTATGGTAATTCAACATTATTTCGCATACCGACAAGTTCTAGAAAGAGCACAGCTCACTAATTAGCATATTACATAAAACAAAAACACAAATTGTTGGTCTTACCTGCGTCGGTGACTAAATTCTTCCTTCGCAGTAGTGATCAGAGGATGTGTGTCTTATAAAATGCCCCAAATCGTGGCGCATAGCAGTGCGCCCGTGGATAGCGATGAACGTTTCAATACACATTCGCAATAAGTCCCAGTAAACGTCTAATGTCAACTTTTTAACCAAAACTCTCCCCCAACATCGCACAGGAAATGTAACACAGTAATTATACAGTTTCGCGTCTTTAGTCCAGCGTTCCAAAATAAAACGTCGATGGCGTTGCCTCGACCCGTCTCTATTTCACTCCGGATCTTAATTTGCTCATTGTAACTTGGCGTAGCGTTTTTGAGCAGGTAAATACTGTTGGTTTTGTCAATTTGATGCACAATAAGTGTTTACGTAGCCGCACTGTGATAACGTGGACTGTTGACTGGCGTCGGCGTCGGGTCGCAGCGTGGCGAAAGCGAGGCAAGTTTATTATGTATGGAATGGGAGTCGTCAGCGAGACTGCAAGCGGACTGGCTTCGCTTCGTGTGACATCGATTCTCGTTCGGCCACGTTCGGCTGCGCGGCGGAGGGTGGGAGGGAGTGTTTTGGCATGCTGTTCTTTTCTGGCTGTACGGTGAACACATTGTATTGGTAAATACTGTAAATAGTTGGGTTTACAGGGTATACTGGTATACACCATATTGATAACACTGTGGCATAAACAAGAGTGTTATCTACAGGGAAGACTTAACATGAAACAGTTATGGCCAGAGCACAAATATTTTGCACCCAAATACAGTCAGAAAAGAATTCACTTGATTCAATCATCACTTTGTCATGCAGTTCAATGGTCATTGGTCAGTGGAAATAGCCGGTCACACTGCGACCCACAAAACCACAAGTCTAGCTTTATTAACCTTTCTAGAAGCCACCGTTAAAATAATTAAGTAGGTAAATTTAGTGTGTATCATAATTTTATCATCAAAGCTGTTGGACTTTTTTTTAATCCATCACGCCACTAATTAAAGCCACATTTCATTATCAGCAAAGTTATCTTGAAAAGTTAATAACTGAACTCAACTCAAGATTTTTTGATAACTTATTTAACGACGTGCAAATTGTTTAAGTTAACTTTTTCCTTGATAAATGTTAAAGGAAAAGTTCAGTTGATTTCAAAAGTCAAAACAGAATATTCCTCATCAAGTATTTTTTTTATTAAATAAATTTCAATTGTTACCAAACAAGTGAACCTACTAACAATATTTACTCGAATAAAAATGCTTTTTCTACGAGTTCGGCAGGCGTTCCACAGGGTTCTATCCTAGGACCAATGTAATTTTAATCGTTTACCGTCGTCAGCTTGGTATAAGATGAGGATGAAGGTGGTAAGGACATCGATGCTTAAATGGTTGCCAGTATTTAGTACATCATTCTGAAACCCCACCTTTTTTTTTTATCAGTAATTTTATTTAAAATAAAAAAAACAGTTTTCCCATGCATTTTGATCGTGTAGATCTGTATTGAAATTTGTAAGAAACAGATTATTTTTAAAATTACTGATTAAAAATTTCTTTGAAAGGAGGTTCAAAATGATGTAATGAATACGCGGTAACCATTTGTGCGTCGGTGTTCCTCTGTTTACATATATTTTCTAGAATTTGAAAGCAAGCCATTAAAGAAACTGGTTTACATAGCGCCATCGAAACCAAACTCAGGTTTTCAAAGAGTATAACAGTCAACTAAGTAACTACATATTATTACAGCATACATTGTGTCTATCTGAGCAATTTGTGATCTCAATGGTCACATACAATTGTCTATCATCGCCAGAGTGTGTACCTATATGTATCACTGTGACAGAACAATCAACGGTCTTATTTTAGACTCCCCTCTAGCTATACCTCAAAAAGTAGGCAAGTAATTGTTACTGATCACTGTGGCATCCGCCTTCTAACACTTCTATTCTCCGAATATCTTACGCCAGAGTTGTGGTAAAATTATTAAGCAAGTTGGTTAAATACGGGGTGGACTGACCAGGACACTTACAAAGACAATATGTCTTCCTACTTGTGGAGGTTATTTTCTCTAGCAGACTCCTATACGTACTACTTACATATTACAACCCTCTTCTGGACCGAGCTTTAGTCATGGTGATCAATCTTAGCGGAGACGTTATAGCCATCGACGCAGGAGAGAAGAGATATTAAACAGATTAAACTACATACACAGGTGTAGTTACTCTCTTACTCTCATAGTCTGGTGGGACGGCAAGGACAATACACGACCGGAGAGAGGACCGGCACGGCGCCGCCGCGGCACTTGCCGTGACACGGAGCCTCTCGGAGGTATCACACCGCCAAGTTTCAAACTGCCAGCTGCTACTGAGAAATGCCTAATTAAAAACCCAAAAGCACTGCCTATTACTGGGAACCGAACCCAGGACTAGCTCGGGAGTAATCGGATGAACACTCCTCTATGAATCATCTGATGTAGTTAATAAGAGCATTCCGAGCACTACACCCTTTTCTGAGAAAACCATTCATAAGGAAATGCGAGTGGAGAGAGTTTTTAAAATTAGGTATTTGAAGAAACTATCGCTGAAGCTCTGCGAGCGCAATTTCGACATTGGTGCGATAAGGAAAACTGTAGATCCGATCATCCGACTGAATAAAAATCATAATTTTAGGTTTGGCTCTCGACTATTTCCTCCTCCAATATTCGACCAATTTAAAAGATATTTCATAAACTGAATACGAACAATATACACTGTGTCTATGTTTTTCTTTGTTCCGTACCTCGAAATGAAAACACGGAATCCTTATATGATCACTCTCTTGTCCGTCTGTCTGCCCGTGTGTCACCACCAATTTTCTTAGGAACGGGTGGACCTAGCAAGTTGAAATTTATACCAGATACTGAAGTCTATAGTCCCTATTCGGTGTATAAAACTCAAGTTCCTGAGTCAACACGATGAAAAGATATGGGCAAATTTAGATTTTCGCGAAAACTTGTAACCAAAATTGACAGTTCTAGGTAACCGGAAGTACCCTATAGGTTTTGGATCGAAAACCTATAATATGATTGTTAATAAGTATGTTAGATATTATAACATAGAACAAAGACAAAGGTAATCCTAGAATACTCAATACTCAATACTCAATACGTTTATTGCATTCCACAATGTGAACTTAGGTGGTAGGTACATAAGAATCCTTTGTTACCTTCTCGTATTCATAGAAAATCAAACGGAAATTATTTGAATGACATCAGAGGTTATCGCCTTTACAACCCGTTAACATAATATCAATGAAAGATATCAAGACGAGAAAAGTAAATAATGGAGGGAAAGTAGCTTGACATATCAATTCATAAGATATCCACATTATTATTACAGTAGAAACAGCAAACAGCAGCTGCAGCGAACGTGCTTTTGTTATGTAAGTATTTATTCCTGTGGTCTTTGTTTTGGTAAAACTCAGCCGAAAAATCTGATTTTTACCTTCAGTAAAAACACTCAGGTTTATCGATAATACTTTGAAAAAGTAGATATGCGAAAAGCGCACTTGTGTCGTCATAAGGACACTGTGTATTAGCTCAAACAATAAATTTTTGTGTTGGGTACTACTTACTCTTTTTTTTGAGGACGTTCAATTTGTATAGTTCACAAACTGTTAAAGCCAGGTCAATAAAACAAAGAGGATACTACTATTTTCGTCCCGAACAATGATTGTTGGTTGTTATAAGTAATCAAACGTAATCATCTTATTTGGACATACCTCCTTTGGTGAGCCACAACCTATGGTCACAACGATGACTCTCATTTTTCTTCTGCCTGTTTTGTGTACCTACACTATTAAAAAAATGTAATCGAGATGATACATCTTGCTATGTCATGATCAAAGGCTTGTGCGGGTAGACAAAAAAAACCGGCCCGTTGCCGATTTGTTGATCAAGTTGGATAATTATACAAAATGAATGACCACAATAATTTTTGACGTCAAATATTAATTGTAAACAACATTCAAAACGATTACAATTTCACAAGAATTTTCTCGTACCTCCACATTTTGGGATCATATTGACCTATTTATTTTTATCGTGTGGTTAGTATATCACTACATAGTATAAAACAAAGTCGCTTTCTCTGTCCCTATGTCCCTTTGTATGCTTTAATCTTTGAAACTACGCAACGGATTTTGATGCGGTTTTTTTTAATAGATAGAGTGATTCAAGAGGAAGGTTTATATGTATAACATTGCACCCGTGCGAAGCCGGGGCGGGTCGCTAGTGTAGTATAACATAAATGTAAATCTAAAAAATGTGGTGCTGTTCCACCAACGATGGAGCACTTAACGTCATGTCCTGCGTGTCCTGTTGTTTGTTCACTACAGGAACTGATGGACGCTACCGAAAGTGCCAAAAGCTCAGTTCTGGGCTGACAGACTGAAGAGGTTGTACCTAAACTAAACTGGTGTCAGAGAGTTTTATGCCGCCCATGGGCCTCTGACTTGGCTTTATGTCGTCAAAAAATATGGCGTTGGCATATTGCATGCAATGTATGCAACATGCCAGATATGTGTCCTTTGATTTGCAGTACATTACCTTTGTTTTCCTTTTCATAAGGTTTGCGACAAGACAGGAGCAAACTAACTGTGTAAATAAATAGTTTATTCTAGTTCTTACGAGTACTATAAATCACTGACAAACAACGCACAACATGTATCCGCACAGAATCATATATTTTTCCGTGCTCCTATCCTTTTCTGTCGTTCAGAACAGTCATTTACTAGAGCGAGAAACACAGTGGGAATGCTATCACACGCGGCAGCATCGACGATGCGCTCGGCAGCTGGATCTAGAAGCATGACTTTATTTTACAAGAATTCCTTTCAGTTTAACAAAAGTGAAGAAGATTTTTTACAAATTTTGCCCTTGGAGGCTTTGACAAGGAATGAATCCAATAGGGGAGGAAATTTTGCACCTCTGCCAGCGAGGTCTTCAATTTTGTAGTTAGAAACGTGGAAGGCTTTACTTTGACCTGTGTCAAAAAATATAAAAATGGGTGTTCTCGTCTGGCTAACGGAGAATACTTGCATAGACACAACCTTGTAGCCAGGATTATCCATCAGCAACTTACTCTAAAATACAGCCTTGTGGATTCGGAAGTGCCGTACTACACGTATGTGCCAGATCCAGTTCTTGAGAAAGACCATGTCACACTGTACTGGGATCAATCCATCATCACTGACAGGACTATTGTAGCCAATAAGCCTGATTATAGTGGTGGTGGATCAATGCAAACGCAATAATTGTTGACAAAACGGTCCTACATGGCGAGAACCTCGTGAAAGCCGAGAAAGATAAGCAAATCAAGTATCTTGCTTGGCTCGCAAGGTTGTCAACATGTGGAATGTGGACTCAGCGAGCATTATGCTGATAGTCATATTAGCCCATGGCTTAATTTCCAAGAGCCTTGATCAATACCTGAGGAGGCTCTCGTTAGGCAGCTGGATCAAGGGCTTGATTCAGAGAGCGGTGGTACTCCTGGACACGGCTCGTATTGCTAGGAGGTGCCTCTCTCTGGAGCCCTGACCACCGGTAGCTTGGACACTGTTCCCGAAACCGGTGGGCTACAGTTTTTTATATATTTAAATGTTTTTTTTTTTTATATTATCATTTAAGGATTATATTATCATTTGAGGATATTTAAAAATGTAAGTATTAGATTTGTATAGAAATAAATAAAGGCGATAATATAATATTATATACACATATTTCCTTTATTTATATTTTTTCTTATTTTATACATTTTTAATCATTTCTTTAAAAAAAAACCTATTTAAAACATTTAAATATAAAAAATAGATGGCCTATCGGCTTCAGGAACAAGGTCCAGGCTACCGGTGGTCAGGGCTCCAGAGAGAGGAACCGCCTCACTATGCGTGCCGTGTCCAGGAGTAGCTTTCTGAATCAAGCCCTTGACCCAGTCGCGCAATGAGAGCCTCCTAAGGTCGAGGCTCTTTGCTATTAGTCCATTAACCGTAACGACTATCGGTACAATGATTGCAGAGTCCATTTCCCACATGTCGACAACCTCCGTGTGCTAAATCAAGATACTTGATTTTTTTATCATTCTCAGCTTTCACGAGATTCTCGTCCTAAGGGACAGTGATATCCACAATCATTGCACGGCGCTCTCGGCGATCTATCACCACAATACCAGGTTTATTTGCTAAAATAGTCCTGTCCGTGATGATAGATCGATCCCAATACAATATGGCATGGCCGTTCTCGAGAACTGGGTCGGGCACATACTTATAATATGGTACTTCAGAACCTACAAGGTTAAATTGCAAGGCAAGTTGCTGACGGATAATCCTAGCTGCTAGATTGTGTCTGTGCAAGTACTCACCGTTAGCAAGACGAGAACTACCGGAAACAATATGTCGAATATATGATATTATTACTTTATTGCCGTGGAATTAATTTTAGGTGGACCATGGCCTATAGACATTTTTTATTTGCATATTCCTTACATTTAGGTGATCCACCGGCAAGAAAAAGTGCCCGTGGTTCAACCAAGTGAACTAAGCAGGTGGACCGAATCCCGGAAATTCCGTCGGACACATAGGTTGTGTATGAAATTAATGAAATGTGATAAAGCAGACAAAGAACTACAACTACCGGCAATATCGATTGAGTACAACCTGATAATTTATTTACAGTGTTTATTTACACGAAACCATAAATAATGCAACACATCAGACAAGTAATCGCTATGGCCTTGCATTTGCTGATTGCATTTCGCACTGAAATGAATGACCTTAACCCGAAAGCGATCGATGCAGCGCTGCTGTTACAGTGTTTGTGCTAATGGTGTTACCAAGTCACAAGTCACTCTATGTTGTGTGTGGACGAAGGAAATCTCCTGAGGTGAGTAGAAACAATAGCTAAACAGGAGCTGCAGGCAAGGGCGGACTCAGGGGGGGTCCTAGAGGTCATGACCCCCTCCTTCCCTGGGTTGGGTCCAGATCCAGCAGTGAAATTTTTAAAATCCCAAAGATTTTAATCAAATAAACATGTTTTTCTGATGGCAAACACATTATACGCGAGTGACACAAATAATTTGACTATTATAAATAAATAAAGTGGCGAATTTACTCTAAGGGCAAGAGGGCATTGGTCCGAGGCGGTACACTGAGTAGCGCAGCTTGCTCGTACTAATTTTCTAGTCTAAGCCTCGAGCTCCGTAGCTTTCATATATGCATTTATGTTCAAAAGAAAATCCGAGGCGGGGTGCTCTTGTCGCCTAAATCCTAAAAAACTTTTATGCAAAAAAATGCATCAAAACCTGTGCGACTCCTGTGCTCATGGGTTACCGTAAATTATTTCAAGATGGATCTATTATTTGCTTTAGAAAGTATATTAATTCGGTCGAAGACCGTATACACGTTCAGAGGAGTATGGAAAGGAGAAAGGGGGAAATTAGGATGGATGATCCTTAATATTCTTTCGGAAATTACTAAGGACCAAGATAATCCTTGACTTCTTCTTCAAAACGTATTTGGGCCGAAATGTCCAAGGGATCAGTTCAGGTAAAAATACAACCACTGACACGGCAGAAAAGGCAATTAAAAAAAAAAATCTTCAGTCGAAAAACTGTTTGACATTCATCTAGGGTAAAAAAGGTAGGCAATGAGTTTATTTTAGAAAGTCAAAAATGAACAGTATAAGGTTCTCCCTTCAGTTTCGTTTCGTATTTAAGTAAACTTACTTATTGAAGCCCACTTCAATCTATGGCAGAATGAGAACCTCTATTTTATAGGCAAGCATATTTTAGAGCCGCATAGAGCCGCGGCGCATCGCAGTTATGCGATGGTTCGTAGAAATAATGAAGGCGGGTTTTTGCATTGCGGTGCGGCCTGCCCAAATCTGGAGTCAATTTTCTGCATATAAACCTGTGAGCTAGACGGCTGGTAATGTTATCATGAAAAGCAACTGTCTGAACCGACGGCAGTTTGCCTCTCACAATCAGAAATGCTTGACTATTTGGTAGGGTCTTTTCAGAACTTTTTTCGTTGTTTAGCAGCACTGGGTCCACTAGGTACGGAATTGAATGAAAAACAAAATATAAAGCTGCCCGACGATCTTAAAATTAACAAAGCTCTCGGAATCCTTGCAGCTCCTTTAATTCCTTTGAACTTTGAAACATATCTATTTCGAACTTATGTAATGTGTTTCAGTAATTTATAATCTGCTTGTAAGTCAGTGGGGCATTACATCCGAGTTTCTCTATGGTTTCCTACTAATTTTACTGAAAGGAGAAATCGTTTTCGATAATGATCTCCAAATTACGTAGGACTCCAACGGTCTGTAGGAGCCCTACAGTCATACATTACCTTAATAAAATTAATGACGACATAAATAAGAGATGTATTTTCAGGATGCTATTTCTTTGTTTTGCAAAAATCATTTGTTTAATATTAATGATTTTTACTCTTGGGCTTCACCGCACTCGGGACCAAAGGGCACCAAAAAAATTATACAGCGCCCTACTAGGCTACCAGAGAGGCTACTTACGCAACTGCCAGTAAATCTATACTAATATTATAAAGAGGTAAAGTTTGTGAGTTAGTGAGGTTGTAGGGGGTAATCTCCGAACCTACTGAACCGATTTTGAAAATTCTTTCACTAATAGGAAGCTACATTATTCTCGAGTGCCTTAAGCTATATTTATAACGCGCCCGTGGGATAATTTCCGACCAAAACGCGATCGAAGCCGCGGGCAACAGCTAGTTTGTATTATGGCGATATCAGGATATATTATTATACTGCTCCACAGCTGGGACAAAGGCCTCAGTAGCCGTAATATACCACACGGGCCCAATGCGAGTTGGTGGATATAGGTATAATAACAAGTCTTTTACATAATATTATGTGAAGCTTAGCCATTCCAATCCAAATGATATGAAACGAAACAGGTTTTGTTATAATATTAAACAGCCTAGGCATGGGTAAGTGAACTAGTTTTCTATTCAAATGGTTTTCCTTCCAAGCTCCGTGTTGAGAGGGTTCCGCGGTTTTTCAAACTAGCTATTTTTTTAAACTAGTTGCAACGTGGGAAAATCAACGAAAAACTACAATGTTATCTCGCAATGACGTTTGCTGTTTATTTATAAACATGATTACTTAATTTTACCGGCTTTTTCTTTACTTACAATCGGCCTTCTATGGTGAACCCAATGTAATCAAGGTCAACGCTAATTTTGGAACACCAAAGACAAAAAATGTTTCCTTTCACCTAATCTAAGTAGTGGACATCGGGCTTAGAGCCACAAAGTGATTTGTGCACCCGATTTAATAACAACAGTACCTAACCCTACTTTTCGCATTTAATAACATCTGAGCTGTTTCATTCAAGTGCATGATAAGTTCATTTTAGTTAAATCTTGGCAGAGTACATTTACATGTACGAAGTAACACACGTGCTAAAACTTTTTGGAACTAATAACGGTTGTTCGGTGTAGTGCTTGTTTTTTTTAAATAATTTGAAGAACACCGGCGAATTTCCCGCTACCCACACGTGTGGCAAACTTTTTATTTGTGTTAACATGAAGTTTGGATTCAGTTTCTTCCTAATAGGTATGTAAACAGTTGTTAGTTATGTACTTAAAGAGTTACAAAGACTAATTGCGAGTTTAAATAGTTAACTCTAACTTAACGAAGCATTCCCAGTTTGTCAGCCATAGCGAATTAGCGACACATTTAAACGTTTACGTGAATCCTGTTTTCTAATAAAAATTTGACTAGCTAGTTCAATAAAACAGAGACCAAGAGCTTATTAAAACTTTCACTAATATCATCCTCCTACCCTCATCCGATTGGTAAACGAGAACTTTCACTTACCTATAATGACTAACCCACTCTTGAAGAAATCACGTTTCGTCGTACATATTAGCACTCGAAGGATTAAGCAACGTAAAAGAGAAAGTAGTAACCAAACAAATAATCCTTTTTAGGGTTCCGTTAAAAAGGATTATTTGTTCCGTTAAAACGGAACCCTGTCCGTGTGTCAGTCTGTCCGTCCGCACCTATGTCACAGTCATTGTACACCAAGACCATTAGGCACCACACAAGTGCAATTTGGATTGGAGAGCAGGGTCACACCCATTCGATTCTATGTCATAGGGATTCACAACCATTCGATTCGATGTCATATCGAATCGAACGATCGTACAGTCGAAAAACGCTATTCACTTAACCGTAAACGAATGATTTTGACATTTCAGTTCGATTGGAACTATAGAAAGACCTCACGTCGGAAGTGCATTCGAATCATAAGAAAAAGCACTCTAAACTAATTTAAGCAGTGTAGGAAGTAACAATACATATTGTTTGTACACAAAAATTCGTTCTTGAGTTTGATTTAAATTATTTGGGTAGATAGATAGAGTTCGTGATTGCGCAGTCCCGAGAACGTCAGCGTGCGGCAGAACAACAGAGGCTGGAGACATTGTCTCTTCGAAGGATAACAGATCTCCATACCTCATCCTACATTCAGAGGCAAAAAAAAACAGGCTGCAATGCAGCAGCAATTTGACGAAGGACATCTCTTCTGTTAGGTCTTTTTTGGCTCGGGCCGCAAGCGGTCCTGAGACACGACCCAGGTAAAGTCCTCGTCAAAGGCATCGTTATCAGGGCCATAACGGAGACCACAATGGCACTAAATACTGCACAAGTACTGTGCAAGTGGGTTCAATTCCTTTGCGAAGTGAATAAAAGACAAATTGTGCAGTTCTGAGATTAATATTAAAATCTCTGATTAAAATTCCCGGATCGAAGTTTACAAAGCAAGTTTGTTAGAGATCAGGTAAACTTTATTTTATAAAACAATCAGTTTTTGCTGTTATTCTTATACCTAGGGTTACTAAATGTAGATTCCACACAGATTTAGAGTATATTAGTGTGATCTCAAGTAAAGACAATTTATTTACCATTTCAAATTTTTTACTACAATTTATATTTCCCACTTTTTTGATTATTTTGATTTAACGTACCTCTTGAACAAACCTTTTTTTTTCGTGTTTTTAGCTTTATTTTTAAAAAAAAAAACCTCGCCCTTCGAATCTGTCAATAGCGTTTTGCCAATCGTTCGACTCGATTTCTATTCATGTCACGATCGATTCGATTATTTGTGAATAGGTAAGCAGCATAGCTATTCTTTTTTATACAAATGCTTCGATTCGGAAAGTGTCTATCTCGCTCGCTTTCGTAATGCCAAATAAAGATAGACACACTAGTTGTCGAATCGAAATCGAATCGAAGCGTTTGTGAATAGCTATGCTGGTGTCATCCATGAACCGCTACACAAATGTGAAGTGAAACATTAATTTAAAAAAAAAAATAGTCTGGCTCTTACAAGTATACATACAGGGTGTAACAAGACCCTTCACGAAGCCGTCAACCAAGCATTTTGTACATCAAACTAAGTAAGTTTACGCAAAAATTATTGCTAGGAAACAACTTTTTTTTTTTGGGGTGAATAATCACGATATACGGTAGGACTCAATGTAACGCACTCAAAACATTGTGCTGATGGATGCATTGAATAGTACGGGGGTCGTGGAGGTGTTTAAAGTAAAAATCTTACATTAAAAACATGTATTTAAGAAAAAACTTGTGAAAAGGTTTAAACTTTGACCCCTAATATCTCCGTAATTAGAAGGTTCCCAGGTATGGTCAGGAACGAAAAATGATCGATGATCGCAATGACGGGGAATAAAAGTGGCTTTCGGCTTCGTTAAGGGTCTTGTTACACCATTTATATGTTGAAAACAAATTTTTCAACGGCTATCGACGCTCTTAAAAAACCGGCCAAGTGCGAGTCGTACTCACACGCACAAAGGGTTCCATAGAACCAAAAAATATAATAAAAATATTTTGAAGGCTCATTCATAATGTTTTATTGTTTTACATTCAACAGCAAAACTAAATTTGTTTTTCATAGTGTGTTAATGAAAAACAAAGGTACTGCTGCAGATTGATGAAAAAGTGCCATATTTATTTAAACTTCATGTACAATAGTGGTACATAGGCGGACTTAATGCCATTAGGCATTCTCTACCAGTCAACCTTTGGGTTCAATAAGAAAACGCTCATAAACCATAATTATCTCAAAAACTAAGCATCAAATTTATTTACCTAAACGAATTTTGGTTGAAAGTTTTATTTATTCTGAATGTTTCTTCTTTCTTGACAAAATTAGAAGAGAGGGACACACATTTTACCACTTTGAAAGTGTCTATCCTGCAAACGATTGACTTTGAGAAAAAATGGTTTTTGGGAACTTCAATGTCATTTTTAAAGACCTTTCTATAGACACCCCGCGCTTAGAGGTATGATGAAAAATGTATGTATAGCCCCCCTTAATCTTTTGTTTTATTTTTGTATAAATATCGTAAAGTGGTTCACAGAATACATCTACCTACTTACTAAGTTTCAACTATGTATTCCTAATAGTTTCGAAATAAAATGGCTGTGACATACACGGACAGACAGACATGACGAATCTATAAAGGTTCCGTTGTTTGCCTTTGGGCTACGGAACCCTAAAAAACTAAATCGAGGTTTCTCAAATACTGTAGCCCGCGAAATTTAATTTTTCTTAAGTTTATTGCAATTTGCAGGTCAGTGTCAGGTTGTATGTTGATGAAAAAATGAATCGCGCCAGGAACACGTATGGAGTTACAGAATTCAAATCATCATTCAAATCATCAATACAGCCCTCCAAGTTCATTTTACCCCATTTAATAGCTATTTCATGAAAAAGTCACTCAATGGGATTATACACGTAACGTATACTATACAATAAACGTAAGCAAATTTAAATTCCGCGGGCTACCCTTGCGCATCCACCATAATGAGACATTCTATTCTAAAGCCCTCGACATTTTGTCCCCCCTCTAATTTCTAAATGCAAATAGAAAGAGGAAAATTCTAAAAAAATTGGTTCCTAAACCGCAAAAATAACTCTCAACGAAAATTAGTTTGAATAAGATTTGATATTGAGCTTTTGAGTTAAGGGACTTTTACATGAAACTGCAGCAAGTAACTTTGTGTTTTATTAAAAAACAATTAAGTATTTCGTTTTCCTGTGAAGTGTAAATATTGACCTATGAATGAGCGTTAAAATGTTATTATGTTGTTTGGTCCTACAGAAGTTACAGAACCCTTTGTGTGCGAGTACGACTCGCTCTTGGTTGATTATTAATTTCGCAAAAGCACTCCAGGCAGCAAGATTACAAAAAAAAATGTAAAGATAAAATTATTGTAAGTAACCTACATACTAACAGCCGCTCGGGTCGATTCTCGGGTTTTGCCGCGCTTGCCTAGGTTGGTCCGTGGATGGGTGACCACTCATTACTTGGAGTTTTCTCCGTGCCAAGGAAACATCGATCAGTAGATCTTTGACAGTCTGTCCGAAAATCTGACAACTAGTTTTAACAAGGGTTATCGTATTAACCAGTACTAAAGCAGTTGCTCCATGTAAAATAATGATAAACACAACGTATCCGGAAATAGGAAACAAAACCTGTTAGTAAAATAATCAAAACGTAAGCTCTTGATTAAACTTTAGCAATAACGAAACGTCGCACAAATGTCAATGTCTTGTATTCCGTGTCAATATTACAAATGTCACTTGATTTTGACGTATTAAGCGACTAAATTTAATAGGAAGGATGACACCCGGTTATCCCGTTCTATTGATTATCAATAAAATTGCAACGTCTAATAACTATCATAAAAAATGCACGGGATAGAACATTAATTTTATTTCACAAATTCATGACTGAAAATGTCCACATTATGCAAGTATTTAAAAGTACAGTAATTGATCTGTAGGGCCTACGTTAACCGCAAGCATAAATAAGTAGTACTGTGTAAGGATGACGTGATTCCTTTGTAATTAAAATCAATCGTGGTTCTAAATTTTGTTCAAGGTAGGTAGGTGTAATCTTTTGTTCCTCGCAAACTGTGTTTACTGGTCAGTATATCAAATAAATTATGTTTGTTATTCAAATTTATAATCCAATAACTTTTGTTTAACTGATCATCAAAATTTTCTTTGTTTGTATTTTTCAGCTGCAATAATGGGTGAAGATACTAAAGCACAGAAGGTTCGTTTAGAACACTGGATGAGTGACCTGCCTTCTCCACTCAAAGAAATGCCTCTGATCTATCTTGCTATACCAGGTAAATTAATATTTTTATCAGGATATTTTAAAATTTACTATTTTTCACAGAAAACCTTGACCCAGATATCTATTTGTTGAACTATGAATTTAAAGTAATTAGGGCTGGTCAAAGGTCATGAATTGTTCTTTAATTTAAATATATGGAAAAGCCTGAAAGATGAGAGACATGATACGTAAAATAAACAAAAGAATAATAAATACCAGGGTCATGTACTTGTGTTAAGCTTTAACTGGTAATTGTGTGTACATGTACCTACATAATAGTAAATAGAATAACTCCATAAGATATTCCTTCCTGGCCTATATTAAACGAAAGATACCAGCTGAAAGACGAATATCTTTCTGTATGATCTTGAAGCATGAATTCATGGTGTGATGAAGTGTTGTGCCCCAAAGCTGAAATATCTCCTCATAAATTTTAAATGATATTTCAGGAAGCCATGACTCCATGACATATGGCATAACAAGGTCTAGTGCAGTAGCACCAGACGCCGAACCAATACTCCACCGACTGTACCCATTATTCCGAGGTACGATTTTACGATGGACCATTACGCAGGCCAGTGACACTTGGCACCAACTTCTCATTGGCATTAGGTATCTTTGAAGTAACAATAAGCACATTTAGCACTGACTATTATTCTTCACCATAACACTAAAATAGCTTCATTTAATTGTTTATAAATCGCACATTTAATAATTTTCTCACTGAATTAATAAATATTTCTCTGAGCTTTATCTGTAAGTGTATTCTACAATGTAATATAAACTTTTTGTAATTTTTTAGATACTTTGACCTAAGACTGGCAACTAAGGCTGATGAAGAAAATAGCTTTTATTTCACTCATGGACTCTATGGTGAAGAAATAACCAATGCTTTGGCTCAAGTTAAGGAGTTTGTTGATACACATCCTGGAGAGGTGTGTAATATATATTTTTAACTACCTTGTTATAAACAAATGACTATCAATATTGAGTTCGCCCCATAACTACTTTTACTGACACGGAAATATTTTTTAACAGTCAAGTATGAAAAGTATGTGAAACATAATACAAATAATTTTGTTAATTACAGCAGATAATCAAAATCAATCTAGCTTAGGCTTGGGCTTGGGTGGTTTCTGGGCTTTGGTGCAGTGCCCAGAACTCGCTTCCAAATGGCTGCCAAGCCTCCAAAATATGAATTCCTTTTTCTAACTTTCCAGGTGGTCATCCTAGACTGTCAGCACTTCTACCAATTCACCCGTCAAGACCATCATAGACTAAGAGGGTACCTGCTTGAACTGTTTGGGCCAAGACTTGTTCCACGCCAGATAGACCTGCAAGCCATCACGCTCAACTCGCTCAATAGACTTAACATGCAGGTATGCTACACACTCATTTAAAGAAAATGTATTTTCCAACTACTTTGCTGTTATTTTGTGATTATTTGTTTTGTGAGATCCAAGACAGTTGAATCATTTCTCCGGGACTCGTCAAGTTTTATTGCCTTCCCGCTATTTTGTATAGATGGGTGATAGGTGTCGCTCCATGTGAAATACTAGTATTCAGCTGCAACCAGTTAGACTGGAAGCTGACCCCCACATTATTGGGAAAAAGCTAGACAGATGATGTAAAGCTAGAAGAGTCTCATTGCTGAAGTCATAAATACAAAAATAAGAGCTAAAAGAAATGCATAAAAGAAGAAGACCTGCTCTGCAGATCAGCAATTAAAGCTTATTTCCACATAACATCTCCCCGTAGGTCTAGGATAGAGATGTCTGGTATACCCTTTATAGTACACCCATATTTTTCAAGTTATATGTAAGTCCAGACTGCTTCTGAGAAAGTCCTGATGGAAAAACCCAACAACACTTCTGGACAACGAACGAAGGCTCTTTTTTCCCATTAACAAAAAAAGTTACTATAGGAGTGCCAAAAGACCACAACGGCATAATTAAATAAGTTAATGAGACCAAAGGTACGTACTACATGAATTGATGGCTGCCAAGCCTAATAAATAATACTCTAGACTAAAATAACTCAGTTAATTAATGTTTTTAGTGCCTAATTGACCGAGTAATATGAACTCTTTGTTTTCTACTAAACCATTAGGTAGTGAATTATAATGTTTTCACTTGCCTACCTAAACATTACATGTTGAAACCCATAAAAGTTTAACTGACATAGCTTAGGTGACCTTGGGGTGGCTTTACACCCATTTTTATGACTTATATATGAAGCAGGGTAAATATTTTAGTTGAATGGCGCCCGATTTCTGAATGAAGAATTTGACGTTGGGAACTTTACAAAATCTACATTGAAGAAATAAGTGTTTGACTAGTTCTCAACTTCAAATTCTGGATTCAGAAACCGGTGTTCGTTTTTCTCCTTTTTCTGATTTCCCCAATTTTTTTTTTCAATCTGTATTCAAAGCAATTAATTCGCACTGGCGAAATATTCACATATACCTAGGTACCTAAATATATTAAAATCTTAATTCATTCTCTTGAATGATACCTACGCCTAAGCGAACGCACAGTTAGGTAATTATGTACGTATGTTTCCCTCAAAACACATGTTTCCTCTGAAGTTGTGTGTTCATAAATCGTTACTTAATGGAACAATCTCAAACCATTTCAGGTAATAGTAGTATATCGCAACGAGACGGTGAGCTCGACGGGCGAGTTCTGGCCGCCGCAGATGATGCCCTCTCCGTGGCCGCAGCAAGACAGCATCTCAGGGCTCCTGAACTATCTGCGCAACGTCGAGAGGCCGCCCAGCACGGGGTTTGTGCATCAGGCTGTGCTCACACCGACACCCACCTTTATTGTGCTCCGGTGAGGAATCCTATTCAATATTGTAAATTCAAAAATGCATTTGTTTGTTTCTCCTTCTTCCCCGCAGCATCAGAACATCGGATCGACGCCATTAGGTATCTTTCTCTTCTTTTTTTTAATAAAAAACACTTTGCCCCCACATAAGGAATTTCTCCTGTATCTTGGTGTGTTTACAAACACTTAAACTCACATACACAAACAGCTAGACCCTGGCCTACGGGTAGTTCCTGTAGGCCATACAAATATTTGTTCCGTGCGGGAATCGAACTCACGACACGCAGCACAGCAGCTAATCGCTCAGCCAATGCGCCAACCGTGCCGACAAATGGCTTTTGCTTAGAAACAGTATACCTGGGGCCTTAGTCTGCTATTGCAATAGTGTCAGAATGGTCTATAATTGATTTAATAAGGCCCCTAGCCCACGGCGTATTGAAGCGCGTTCGAAACTCGTTTGACGTGCTTACAAAGGGTAATTCGTCTGCGCGGGGCCTTATTAAATCAATGATAGACCATTCTGACACTATTGCAATAGCAGTCTAAGGCTCCTGGACAGTAATGTGGAGCTGATGTTTTGTTAGTGATGGTGGCTTAGACAAAGCTGGCTGTCGCAACTCTCTTTAGTTAAAAGTAATCAATGTGGTGTTACAAAATTCAGAGTTAGATGTTGGACGAAAATGGACATAATATAGGTATCTCAAGAGTTAGTATTGCAACAATACGTTGTAACGTTCCAGGTGGATTTCAAGTTTACGTGAAAAATGTGCCGTCCCAGTGCTAAGAGACGTGTTGCCCGAACTGACCAAGTTCACTCCGGGCCCCACATCACGTGACCGCAAGGGCGTGTCTCGATCGCCCGTCAACGTCGTCATCGCAGACTTTGTCCACCTGAACGACGCCATCTTCCCGAGGACCATCATAGATCTTAACATGAAACTATTAAGGCATACAGAATTAGCAAACAACGGCTAAGGTAAAAAGCACTTCTTATTTTTGGATTTAAGCTTTGTTATTTTTATGGTTTAGCGATTTTCGCCCATATTGAGGCGAGTGTGTCATTTCATTTACGGATGTACCTGATGCTTTTTTACGCGTTTACGATACAAGATTTTTCTGTGATAATGAAATCATATTTTTTATATACGTTCAGTAATTCATAGTATGGTACTTTATGTATGATATTAGTAATTTATTATGATCTGTTGTACGCCATTAGAAATAAAAACTTACTGTACAAGTGCCTGAAATAAAAGTAGATGTATTTCGTATAATACGTACATTGTTTTAATTTTCACAAAGGACAATCTGTACTAACTTCTAGATTTACCAAAAACTTTGTTACAGAAATCGTCTAACTGTATCCTTTCGCACAAATCTCTGAATGACCATGATTTCTGCTGTAGCCCCGGAAGTTCCGTATGCTCCAAAGATGAGAATAATTTATCTGATAGTTCGTCGGAGATCTCGATGATTCGGCAAATCTTGTCTAGACGTGTTAAATCCTCGATCGAGTTTGACAGATCACAGATTTGAAGTACTTGAGATTTTCTCTCATTTATTTCGAATGAGTTAGTTGAGTTTGTGGCGCTGGCACTGTCTAGTTTGTCGTAGAGGTCAAGTTTCGTTCTTGTGCAGTTCCAGTTGCTGGTGGTAGTGGCGGTCCGGTCGGGATTGACGCATTTTGAGGTTTCCACTGGCACTAGCACCACTGGTCCCGGAACTCTTCTGTTCAACGTCTCTAGAATCTGTTTATTCAATGTTTTGCCACATATCTCAGTTTCCGCGATCATTAGTTCACTGCTAATATTACTGGTTTTGCAGTTCAACTCGGAGTTATTTGGTTTTTCATTGTTTACTAACACTATATTTCGCTTTTGTAGTGCTTCGTCTATGATACGCATATTATAATCCTTTTTTTGTAAATAGTGTTCAAGTTCTCTGTGGGGTATTTCTTCGGGCTCCTCGACCTCTTGATTGTTACTTGCTTGTTCTTCAAAATTCACATGTGGTGATCGACGACCTTCTCTAATTTTAAATTCCGTTTGCTTTTCTTCCGTTTGCTTAAGAGCAGTATCAGAATTTTTTGGACTGGTTTTTTGCTCCTTCATGACGCTTTGACCTGGTGATTTGTTCGATAGACTATCCATAAAGTCTACTTTATCATTTTTAGTCACGTGTAGCTTAAAATTCATATTCGTATTATATTTACTATTTATCTTTAACGAATCATGTGCCTTAGCTGACAAATTATTTTCAACTGTGGCCTTCGTAATCGAGTTCTGCTTAGCTAAACATGCCATTTTTTCACGAGAAGGTATTAAGTATGGTTTATTAATAACTATTTTTTTCACTGCACGAACTATCTTATATTCTGAATTGTTTTCGTTTCGGTCACCAGAGCTACAGCATCGTACTGCTTCATTGCTGCAATCAGTAGGACTGGCCGATAACCCGTTCTTGCAATCATTACAAACGCCGAATATAGAATTATCTGTTGGTGAGTTATTTCCCTTTATGGTAATTTTAGAGTCAATCGATCCTCCATTAGCTCTCAATTTAACCCCTAACAATGAGCTTTTTTGCGGACTCCCAAGTTGCAATTTGTCAGATATTACATTAGACTTCTTGAGCAAATCTTCGGTTATGTTTACCATTTTAGAGAATTCTTTCTTGACATTCTCCAAACGTTCTTGAGCTTTCATACAATCAGCGTTCTCTGCTTGTTTAGGTCCAAATGCTATGCAACTGTGAAAGAAAGAACTTCTCTTTTGCCTTGCAGCATTTTTCTGTGCATCATTATTGTCATTCCATATTTTGAATAGCTCATTTCTCTTTTTACTATCGCGAGGGACCGCGGTTTCTGTAACGGGGGTCCCAGAGCTATGTGAAGACAGCGGTTTTCGTAAAACCACGGGACGAACGGGTGGTTTTCGTATACACATATTGTCCTGAGCTGATGTGGTGCACTTAGGGACCTCAGCATTACATTCTATCGATGATATCTCTTTCAAGCTCCGCTCAGTTTGTTGTACCTCGTCTTGCTTTTTCGCAAGCCTTGCGCGGACGTATGTCATCTTACATGGAAGTCTGACTGGTGTATTAAACTGCCTTTCCGAGAAAAATATGGAATCTATTACTCTGCAGGCGTATGAGAATTCGTTTTCGTACCAACATATGATTTTGTAAAAGTTTGGTTTTAGTTGTAAACTGGAGTCTGCGTCTAGGATGCACGAGTGACTGTCTCCGCTAAAGTCTGAGGACACTGCTTCTTCGTTTGATATTTTTATAATATTTCGAAGATATGTTCTGCCTGCTGTTTCTACAGAGTTGATTATGTCTTGCAGATTTGTGTTGGTATCTAGTCTGTGTGGATAAAAAAAAAATGGTCAAAACGTATTCTTTCGTAGTTTTAGTCGATCGAGTTGGAAGCCTTATTGGCATCATTAAGGAGGGCCTACACTACACTATCGACGCGCAATTGGCGTAAGCCAGTCAGAAAGACCATAGGCCTCGTAAAGGACCAATTTATTTTAATGTGTGCTTTATTTTTATTTTATTATTGTTCTTTGCGAATCAAATAAATACTATTGCTTTCTTTCAAAGAGTTTAAGTCAATGCAATAAAAGACAAAGACACGAAAAAAACACGTCATTCGGTTCGGACGACTCGAATCGGCAGCGCGCTGGACTAGTCACTTTGCATGGACAATTTACATGAAGCTCTTTCTGATCTGCTCAAACCCTTTGTGGTCACTAACTTAATCTACAATACAGAACCCAAGACCAAACCTACAGGCTCTTCTAAAACTAAATTCAAACAGATATTATGGACACCAAAATACTTTGCGCAAACGTACCTGACAGTCATATCGAGCACCGATACATTGACAATAGGAACTCTAAAAGCCAACCCAGCCATCTTATCTTTAACTTGCGGAATGATCTTGGCTAGAGCTTTGCACGACCCAGTAGTCGCGGGGATAATATTCTGATGGATACTCCTGTGGTCGCGCCAATGCTGATAAAGGGAAAACAGTAATTATAGTCTGAATAGGCTCTCGTCTTTTAGAGCGTGTGTCCCAGCAATGGAAACAGTGTAGGCGGATTATGTTACGGTCTATATATGCCCCTGTATGGTCAAAATGGTTGTGTAACCTTGAATCGCAATATCGGTTGGTATCCCGAAGATTCTTAACGCCTGGGGACACAAAACAGAAATAATCTGTTTTTTTTTTAAATCTTACTTTCTATTTAAATGCGAAAGTTTGGATGGTTCGATGTTTGTTACTCAATCACGCCAAAACAGCTGAACGGATCTGGATGAAATTTGGTACACAGATAGATTATAGTCTGGAATAGCACATAGGCTACTTTTTTTCTCACATATTTACATCTAAACCACGCGAACGAAGTTGCGGGTAACAGCTAGTATTATCATATTTATGATTGTTTCTTTATGCAAGTGTAGAGAACTAAGATGAAACCTTATGTTTATTAGAAGAGGTCTCACTTTCTATAACTACAATACTAAACTCATCGAAAGGTAAAATGAAGGAAGTTAATTATATTTCACAAAATTGTTGTTCTGGCTAAATACAAATGAAAATCAGCGGTGACCCAGTGCCCAGCCCAGGCCGGCGCATTACTTTATGTAATTTATTTAATCACTACTGCTCTCAAAACGGAGAAGGAAAACATCGCGAGAGAACCAAAAATTCGAAGACATGTGACATCTAACAACCCGTACTGGGCTCACGTGGTGGATTATAGCCCATTCCCTCACATAGGCAGGAGGCCGTGTGTCCCAGCAGTGGGAACATTATAAGCACACATGAAAATTGGATATTTGGGGTCTTGCTCCTAAATTCTTTGATCATCATCTATTTATTCATGATACCTTACCCGGGGGGCTCCTGTAGATGATTCGTATGTAAAGTAGAGCGAAGCAACACCCTACGAATACGTAATAGGCAAATGGTCCCAAAAAGTAATAGGCAGAGCTTTCTGTCATTTTAATAAATAAGATAACCGTAGACAGAGAAAACTATGTCTACGAAGATAACACATTTTAATCTATTTTTGTTGGTTTTATCTAACTTGATAATTTTTTAGAGATTTTTGGTGCTTAAAAACTGTTAGCCTTTTATTTGTATGAGTATTATGAATTTATTTATGAAGTTGAGTTGTAGGAGTACTAATGTCATGACCTTCGAGACTTTTCGACTACATATAGGTTGACTGGTAATTAGTGAACGATACTTAAACACGTGATAGTGATATGATAACAAACAACTTTCCCAAAGAAAAATTTTTTGTACTCATTCACTATCAAACACAACAAAAGAATGAAATTCGCGCGCGCGCGCGCGCCTTTGACCTATCAGCTGTTAGCCGCGTGACGCCGTTCTGTCCCATTACTATCGTACCGTGCAACAGTGGGTAGGCAGAGCTCTCGCGCGGCGTGTGAAATTCATACGGTTGTTGTGTTATTGTGATAGTGCATCTCAGCAGCAGCAGCTCAGCAGTCACGCATGCGACCAACGTGGCAGTCCGACAAAGACAAGACTTGCAAGAAAAATTTTAAGTGACTAGTACCTTTCCCCTCAAGCACAGACCATCCAGAGGCTTGAGCGAGGGTGTCATGGCGTGTATGCTGGTGATGAACCCCTCACTCACGCCGTAGTTATCTTCTAGAACCTTCACGATGGGCGCGAGGCAGTATAGCGTGCTTGATGCACATGATAGGACCTTTTGTTCTGAAATGTGAACAGCGTAGTAGGTAGAATTTTAATGAGTATCACAGCTTTATTTTTAGGCTGAACCTTAGTTCAGCACTCGCATCTTAATGAGAGTGCTTTCCTGCTCTGAATAACATCACATTTTAGTATACTAGAGTACCTACTTACTGATAAGGGTAGGTAAGGGTTCTCAATTCGTCAGAATCTTTTTTTTTATGTATGTTCACCGATTACTCGAAGACGCCTGAACCGATTTAGAAAATTATTTTTTCGTTTGAAAGAGTATACTCCCAAGTAGGTCCCATAGAAATATTGTCATAATTTAATCATGAACTATGATATGGAACGGAAGTCTTCAATGATAGACAGCAAATCTGTCGTGATTGCTGCAAACGCTTGTTTGTTGCTATAAATCGTTGGATTTTTATTGTTTACACAACTTAACATAACATCACGCCTGTATGCTCTGAGGGCGCATAGCAAATATTTGTATAGGATATTACAACTAAAAATGGAAAAAAAAAATGCAAAAACTTTAGCTTCAGAAGTTGGTAAACAAACAAAAGTCACCGACTTCTGAAGCTAAAGTTATTTTTCATTTTTTTGTGTTTTAGAAATTGGTTTTATTTTTTGCACAAAAGTTTGTTTACATAACTTAACAATCCCCGAAGGGTGGGTGCTTGTGCACCCACATTTCGCTAGTTATGTTTTAAGTCCCATGTAATAGCGGGAGAGCCTATTTCCATCAACTGACCATAAATCCAGCTTACGTGGTTGCTACTGAGAAATTCTTGACGTAAAACCCTATAACAAAAAGCCCAACCTGGGAATGGAACCCGGGCCCTCGTGCTCAGCAGTCGCGCTTGTGACCACTATACCAACGATGCAGTCATTATAAAAAAATTAATCTCCAAAATCGAAGCGTCCGAAATTGAATCTATCGTTCTGAATTATTTTTATTTTTTATTATGAACATTTCTTATTTATTTTATTTCATAAGTGATATCCAATCAGTGTAAGAGACCTCACTACGTTCACCCGTACTGAGGCCGAACGATAGCCCGCCCCATATCTCTAGGTCAAAATATTTGTCCTGATGCGGTAATTGAACCCGCGACCCTGAGTTGTGTTTGGATATGTTTGTACTGCTGTATAAGTTTCTATTGGTCGATACTGTTTATTACATTTCCATTGTTACTTTTTTAGAGGGCAAAACGTTATAAGCTGATAACCCGCGTTATAGCAAATTTCTACCGCCGCACATCTGCATTAACATTAGTCCATGACGCAACAGGAGTTGGGTGACATTTTTAAACAAGTTTATAATTATTTATTTTCTCCATCTTACGACAATCATTACAGAGTTACCTAATGCGATAGTATACACAATAACAATAAGAAGTTTTGTAACTAATTACAATTTTAATGCATTTTTTATGAACTCACTCGAGAACAATGGAATAATTCACTAGCTATGAGGTTATGAGTGTGATTGTGAAGTTGAAACGTCGAGCGAGCCTGTAATTCCACTATTAGATTACCCGTACCATAACACTATAAAACAAAATCGCTTCCTGCTGTCTGTTCCTATGTCTGCTTAGATCTTTAAAACTACGCAACGGATTTTGATGCGTTTTTTTTTAATAGATATAGTATTCAAGAGGAAGGTTTATATGTACAACATTGCGAAGCAGGGCGCGTCGATAGTCAATTTTAAACCTTGGAACCCAACAAAACTTGCCTCAAACAACATGTATGGTGGAACGGTACGTCACTGGACTAGTTGCTCTAAGATTCCTTTTGAACGTCAGAGTATAAACGCACGCGCGTGGCCTCCACGCCTAGCCACAATTTCACCTACCATTTTGTCAGATATTTGTGGCGTACAGGGCACGCGCTTGCTGGTCACGTATATGTGACAATCGCGTTGAAAAGGTTAAAAGCCATTTTTCTCATCACTCCCAACTAATCCACTGCATAATTCCCTCCAGTATAATTAGGTCGCTTAGCCCTAGTTCACACGGCGTGTCCTGCTCGACATTTTACTGCACAAAGTTAGGATCACACGTCAATAACCCTTTGTTGATACGGTTAAAAACAAATGCAACATGGACCTGCCACGTGATTCCAAAATAATACTGCAAAATAACGGTCAGATGGCCGTCGTGTGTACGGGGGGTTACTTGACCCATTCAATTGTATGCAAACGCATTCATCAAATCATTCACCCGCATCTCTAATGAAGTGCGACTAATAAATTACCTGCATTCAGTTGACTATCATTGACGCCAAGAATGATCATGGGGACGTCCACACTTGGTGCTGTGACTATCACTCGTTTTACACCGTCACTGGCCAGGTGACCCTAGTGGTGGAAAACAAACAATAGATCTTTTTCGAAATTATTTGGAAAGGTCTTCGCCTTGCTGGGACATGTTAGGATAACAACAAATACGCTTCAGAAGGTAAAATTACTCATGCTTAGACCTTGGAGGCGAGACTTGTTTAAGTAGTAAATACACAGGATCCAGTAGACCTTATATATTTTTCTACTCCTCCGCCATACTTTTCTGATTAATTTCGTTGCGGGATCCAAGACTGTTAAATTGTTTTTCTTGGACTTCGTCGAGCTTCATTGTCTCGGCGCTTTTCTGGTGGTCGCCACTGTTGATTCTGGCTTTCAAGAGTTGCAGTGGTTTGGGAGTAGTGTGGCGGGCTTGTCCAAAAAAAAAAGGATCCAGTAGAATAGGATCTGGATCATCATCATTTCAGCAGATAGATGGCCACTGCTGGACATAGATCTCCCCAAGCGTGCTATATCAGCCAGTCCTGAGCCTGTTCACCTGGTACTGTATACCGGTGACCAGGCTATGAGACAGGGTCGATGGTGGAGAAAACAAGCAGGTTTATCAAACTTGCTTGCATATTTAATAGGAAATTGATCCCCAAGGCCAATTTGCCAAAGAGGATCAGAATTTTCTAAGAAACAATGTGTATTTACATAGGTTTAAAGGAAGAAGTAAGTATACACAACCAACCGAAGACTTTTCCAGACACGTGAACATTCCAGAGGCCTCGACGACGTACTGCACGCCTGCAACTTGCCACGGCACCGTGTGAGGCAGCTTTTCGCGAAATACTTTGATTAGCCGACCTGAATGACAAGAAGAAAATGTTAGTACCTAGCTCTTGTACTACGAGCTTGTAAAATCTACCCACGTACTTTCAGCCTTTCGTAAGTAGGCTCTCAGCATTTTAAAGGTTTGTGAATAAGTTGTAAGTATCTACTTAATACATTCAAATTCTTTTGAGCCACTTTGTAAAAGAAGACCCAGTTTATTCTTGTACCTACTCAAAGTGGCCCACATTACTTAAATTGGCTTAAATATCTTGCAAGTTTAAATTACCTGATAGGCCTTGTAATACCTATTACGAATTACAGATTCTTTCTGCCTCTAGTGGTATCTGAAGGTAATACTTGATGCAAGAAGACGTAAGGTCACATCGTTATAATCTTAACATAGCGATAAGAGACCACGCCCATGCTCAAATTAAACTCTGTGATCTTCCCCTATCTTAGCTCCAGTGAAGTCATTCATAGGTGATAGGTTAAAAAAAGTAGGCGTTTTCTTGTTACAACAAAAACAATGATAATAAAACAACATTAAGTACCAAAATAATGTATTATGGATCCGTTAAAGTTTATTTCTTAACAGATTTCTTTGTCCTTTACGATATTTTACAGTAAAAGGTGAAGATCACAAGTCAATAACCCTATATTCATAGATACGGTTAAAAATGCAGTTTGAAATTACAAATAGTACATAATCAACGCCGTATGAACAGGGCCTATCGGGTAATGTATGAAACAGCAGATAGATTTCTTTTTAAATAATCGATGAAAAATTTCTATTTCTCCGAATAATGTACTGAATTCGTGATAACCGTTTTCGCGTCGGTGTCCTTTCTACCCCGTAGGTATACGTTCATAAATCAAATTGAGTTTTAAGGGACACTGGGTCATTCGGTAAATTTCACCAGATTAACTCATTAAATAGGTATTATCATCTCTTTACGCTGTCTGGGAGAGGCATTACTTAGGTCATGTCTAGAAGACTGCCTCGTTGGTCTAGTGGTCGCAAACGCGACTGCGGAGCATGAGGTCCTGGGTTCGATTCCCAGGTCGGGCAAAGTGCTTTGGGTTTTTCCATCAGAAATTTTCTCAGTAGCAGCCACGCAGTCTGAATTTGCGCCCGGTTGATGGCAATAGACTCGCCCCCTATTACATAAGGGACTTAAACATAACCGGCGAAATGTGGGGGTACTATTGGGTTCACCTCTACCTAACCCTTCGGGGCTCACAGGCGTGATGTTATGCTATGTCTATAAAAACTGAACAATGATGACGCAGCAAACCTGACGCTGATAGCTCCAATTTCAAGCCTGGTTACCTCTCGAAGAATCAAATTTAGAAAATTCACCAAGTATAGCAGTACTGACTGCTACTGATGCCGACAGCTCGATACGAAGTTCTCCCCGCCACACGAAGAACCGTTGAATGGAGAATTTGCCATTTATCTTCGGCAACTATTCGCCGCCAAAATCGATACCCCGCCTAAATAGCCTGAAGTCTTTCAATTGCATGCATACTAATATTACAAATTTGAAATTTACTCTATCTAATACCTACCTTTTCACAATTCAACGGCTATTATGAGTTTTAGAAAATTAGTAATTATTTCCCGGCCTCCACGCAGAGAAAATCGTGAGCAAGAACTAGTATCTAATAAATACACAATTACAAGAATAAAGAGACAATTTACCATCGATATTAATTGAATTCTCTGTGTGTGTGATATTCCCTTTAAATTTTCCATGTGTGGAGTCGAACTTAATCAAGTAGCAGATGTACTCGGTGTCAACCGCAGGGTCGTTAATTGCAGCTAGCTGTTGTAATCAACGCAGATTGCATTAGAACAGGTAATGTCGTTTGGGGGTCACTAGTCGAGTGTGGAAAACGAATTCTTGGATATTTAGTTGTGTAGTACTTACTCAAGTAAGAGCCAACCACAAGTACAGACATATTAGCCAGCAACCTACCCGAAACTGTCAAATTTTTCCAATCAACCTTGAACCTATCAACTTAAAGTACATAATCAACCTTGCCTTGGCGATAAAGTTGAAGAAATTTGACAGATTGTAGTAGCTTGATGTGCTGGCGTCTGTACACGTAATTTCCTACACCCTACACAAAACATTGGACTAGGTAAAAGCTGAAATAAGATATTGACTATTTTTTTTTCTAAACAGTGAAAATGAGAACAAACAATAGTACTTACTTAAATAATTACATGTTCTCTTATTTCCTACACACAAAGTTATTGATGTATCCATGGTAGCTCATATATCCGGAATTTTAAATAGGCTCAATGGCCCAGCGCCTACCAAACAACCCGGTATCTTTTCAGCCTTTGACTTCAAATCTAGGTAAACTCAGAGAGCGGCTACTTGCGACTCATAAATTTAAATCTACTATTTACGAAATACATAACAAAAATTCTACTAAATGGATCATGAGACTGGAAATCTGCTAGAGACATTTATCCTTTTATTTTCCGTTTGGTAAAAGTATTAATAAAGTTCTACTCTTTGCATTTACCTCAATATCAGGATTCTTAAGACACGTTCTGAATATCACCCTGCCGATTCGGCCGAAACCATTTATTCCTACTTTTATAACCATTCCCGACGATCTTGGATAGAACCATTTATTAGATTTTGAATAATCATTAATATTTTGAATATTATTTATTTGACGATAAGAGTTGGTTGACGTTTCGAATTACGCGCTTCAATGTTATCCTAATCAATATTAACGACATAAAAAATGTGCGATTCAAGATGAATAAAGCAAATTTTCAAACGTTGGTATTTTAAAACAACAACGTTATTTTTACAAAGCATGTCACGCATAAAAATATATCTTAATTAGAAAACCGGTTATTATATTTGTGTTACCGGTAAATTAAAATGCAATCACTAGAGTTCATAGACTATCCGCGAGATGATAGAGGTGAGACTGTTGACTAAGAATTAATAGATCCGTAAGTAGGTAAAATACCCATTATTGATAATTATGTATTTAAACTGTCAGTTACGGGAAATCTTCCATGATTATCTTTAATTTTGCGCTCCCGATATTTCGACGCTTTTGCAAGCGCCCGCGATCATGGCGCAATATTTTTTCTGATAAATTATTAGTTTGAGGCAGTCTCCTTTCAGCTAAGATGCTGTATCACGATGATAATGAAAATCATCTTTTGGTCAGTTCATTGCGCTAAATAATTAGGTTTAAGGTTGATTGGGAAAATCGGGCAACTTGATGTGCAGGCGTCTGTACATGTACAGCATGTGCCAGAAAGGTGTGGTCATATTTCTGGAAGTGATTCAGACCATCAAACTGAAAAGAAAAGTCTGAATCATACCCTGAATTATGACCATACTTTTTGGGACACGCTCTATAGTCAGCGTATTGTTCAATATAATCATAGAAAAGGCTCATTGCTGGACATAAATAACGAGATGTTCTTCGATTTCATTCATCTATTTAAAAACGATTACCAAAAGCGACTGTCGTCGCTTTTTTAAATCGTTTCTTTACGTTTTCACAAAACTAGTTCACCTGATGTCGCTTGATTTGCCGCATCAGTCATTGTTTTTTTTTTTACTGCAGGATTTTTGTCGAATCCAAAACAAAACATGATATTTCCACGAAACAAGATGCCAGAACTACCAAATGTCACTAACTTATCTGCACAGTTTAATGTTGCGCCACCCTGGGTGACAAAAAAGACAGCCACGACGAAGTGCAAAAAAACCAAATTGTGTTTTTCAGTTTTGTCATGTCTACATTATGTTTGCTTGCTCTATGCTTCATTGATCTTCTGGAAGTTGTCTATACTACGCCCGTCCTGCCTTGTCCTTCAGCTGACATTTTAAAACTCCATCTCGTGGAGAGCATACGTGGAGATACATATTTACTTGTTTCTACATAAATTTATTCCGGTAAGTGTTCACAAACAATTACATGTTAATTCATTTCGAATTCCATTGTCGTGTCCAGGTTACTTTATTCATTTGTAGTGTATGGCATAATTTACTTCGTTTATTTCTTCACCACGTAGCGTTGATTGAGCGTGATTTTACGGACAGGAATAATTTTATGTTATAGCGGTTTTGTATCCAAGTATTTTAGTTGAATATACTTTTGACGAATATGCTAGTTTTTCTACAAAGCTTTAGGTAGTATTGGTGTTGCTTCTGGATAGCATTCTATGTCGTTTTCATGAGTGACCTCTACGTGCCCTCCATACCGGCCGGTATTCTATCGCCCTAAACTAATTACAGGATAATCTTAGTTTGCAACAAACAAATGCATTGAATTACCTACTGTGTGCAACAGAATCAAAGCCGGTACTATTATATCATCGGCTTCCGGAATTTTCTATTTATATTTCGGTATAACTGACCTACGTGCTGGCAAACAGCTCGGCTAGTTAAGTCTTAATTGGAATGTAGGTTTCCATCTATCTAATGATTTGAAAATCTAGATGTCTTGCTGTATCACTTCTAGTAGGTACTTATATGCCATTATTTGACGAAGTTTTAATAATAGGTAGGTAGGTACTTACTTGAAATTTTTCCTGTTAGAACGTTTTTTTTTCTGTAGGCTAACTGAATAGGTTTATTTCAATTTTACCATTTGCTTGTATTTCTATCTTCTACATTAACTTTCCGATGCCGTTAACATCAAGATTAATTACTGTTCCATCAGTTTTTCTTCCATGACCTTGAAATGCAGTGGGGTCGTTAAGCGCAGCTAAAAGCTTGAATGTTACTTGGTCCTTATTTACCGATAGTAAATCAGGGGGAACAAAATTATTACCTACATTTTTTTTACGAGAAATTGCGTCATGTTTTTCCATAGTTTGCTCTCTTCTCAGCTATTCCTTTGAGGAAATGCCTAGTTTTTGTAATTTATGATTCATCAAGGTGCGACTGATGGTAGTCACGTAATATTTGTTTCATGTTTCTGATATAGTTTTGGCATACAAGCAAGATTTTTTTCATAATCCCAAACATACAATACATATTAACAATACATAATATTAGGTAACTCTGTATTTTAAGGCGTTTTTTGCAATGAAGATTGTCCTAAAAAATCATTTTGTCCACTCAGTTGTCCCGAGGCTCATTTCCGACAAATCTAACAATATAAATGACCTTGCAAGAGGTCCTGTCTTTTATATTACAAAGAGCTTGCCTAGTGTAATGAATTAGTTCTTTTAGCTAAAGACACCTTCTTGACAAAGAAATCAGAAATACTCTCAAATTGTTTCCAAATTATGCATTTATTTTCGAATCATACAATAGGATAAAATAAAGTTGTAGCCTTTTGCGGCAAAATTTTTTTTTTTCTTTCTTTCTTTTCTTTCTTTTATCAGTACCTAGCATCTAATAGAATTTCTGGCTAGCGCTATGTCTCAAAGAAACAATCAAACTTACACACACATTTATCAATATAATTGTATAGCTGTAGACAGATATCCTGTTGATCCTCCATCTGGGAGTGACTTATTACGTAAAGTTAATGTTTTTCTATTTGTTTCTATTACAGACATGTCGAAGATCGGTATCAACGGTTTTGGCCGCATTGGGCGTCTGGTGCTGCGGGCTGCCGTCGAGAAGGGCGCTCAGGTCGTTGCCATCAACGACCCCTTCATTGGCCTTGACTACATGGTCTACCTGTTCAAGTACGATTCTACCCACGGTCGTTTCAAGGGCACCGTCGATATCGCAGATGGCTACCTTGTCGTCAACGGAAACAAGATCGCTGTATTCTCCGAGAGGGACCCCAAGGCTATCCCATGGGGCAAGGCTGGCGCTGAATACGTTGTCGAGTCCACTGGAGTTTTCACTACCATTGAAAAGGCGTCTGCTCATTTAGAGGGTGGTGCCAAGAAGGTCATCATCTCTGCCCCCAGTGCTGATGCACCCATGTTTGTGTGTGGTGTCAACCTTGAGTCATACGACCCATCTCACAAGGTTATCTCCAACGCTTCCTGCACAACCAACTGCCTCGCGCCTCTGGCCAAAGTCATCCACGACAACTTCGAGATCATTGAAGGTCTGATGACCACCGTACACGCTACCACCGCAACCCAGAAGACCGTGGATGGACCCTCTGGAAAGCTGTGGCGTGATGGACGTGGTGCTCAGCAGAATATCATTCCCGCATCCACCGGCGCTGCCAAGGCCGTCGGCAAAGTCATTCCTGCTCTGAATGGAAAGCTGACTGGTATGGCTTTCCGTGTGCCAGTTGCGAACGTGTCCGTTGTCGACCTCACTGTCCGTCTGGGCAAGCCCGCCAGCTACGAAGCTATCAAACAGAAGGTTAAGGAGGCAGCCAACGGCCCCCTGAAGGGTATCTTGGACTACACTGACGAGCAAGTTGTGTCATCCGACTTCATTGGTGACAACCACTCGTCCATCTTCGATGCTGCTGCCGGTATCTCTCTCAACGACAACTTCGTCAAGCTCATCAGCTGGTACGACAACGAGTATGGATACTCCAATCGCGTTATCGACCTCATCAAGTACATCCAGACCAAGGATTAAATGTTACATTGTGTAGAGATAAATGTTGTTATGAATGTTTAAGAATATGATTTTGTCGACTAGATCGACTTTTATAATTTAAGCTTAAGTATAGCGGACAAATCTAAATTATTCAACCACTTTGATAGTGGTCTATTACACATATAAATTATCACATTTATGTATTTAATGCAGTATCGCAATTAAATCGGAAATCAATAAAAAGTTACGAAATTACTCAGTGGTTTTGTCTCCCTCTGCTATTATTTACAATGCAACCATTGTCGACGATGGATTTAACACTAGTATTTGGTTGGAACTCCAGTATTTGATTGGATGACTATTTGGACCACCTTAGCTGAAACATTATGACAGTCAATTTATTCTTAGATGAGTCCTTTCTGATTCGAGACTGAACAAAGCTAGAAGGGAAATACAGACGCTGGCTGCGTATTCCATAATAACTACTTAGTACTTGAAGGAGCTCGTGGGTAAATAATAACAGGTTTGTCTGTAGATGGGTGACCATCCAGCGGGTTAAGCCGTTGGTCCCGGTTGTTATTTGTATTAGGTACCCAGTCCTTAATGGGTTGTAGAGGTCAGATAGGCAGTCGCATGTAAAATGCTGGTATTCAACTGCATCCGGTTAGACTGGAAGCTGACCACAACATAGTTTAGGAAAAGGCTAGGCAGATGACTTCTTATGAAGGAGAAAATCTAGCTCATGGGTATGAGAACATTGGATTACATGAAAAGAGCTTCTGAGATGATAGATTTTTCAGAAACAATACAAAGCGGATAATACTGTCATGTAGTAAGTTACAAATTACTATTATGAAGCAAACTAGGTAAGCCACAATATACCAAACGTGAAAATAAGTAAGTCAAATAGCTAAGAATATCAACGAACATTAAAAAAAAAGCATAAGCGCGTTGATTGTTGCCGTTGTTGATCGCCTCAGAAAACCATGGGTGACCCAAGCTTAGATGTCCATAGATTGTAGATGTCAACAATACTTTAAAAACAGGAGGAGGTTCCAATATGAGTACCTACTCCTGTGTTTTTCTTATCAATATTACAGTTGGCTACAATGAAAAAGTCTAATTTTAAATGTTTGAGACTCCTGCTAATGCTAGATAAGTTGGTGTTGACTGTCGACTGAAATATTATAAATACCGATTGCGGGACTACTCTATTATCGGTTCCTGAACGTGAAAGCGAGCTCTAAAATTTTAATGGCCGCATCAGGCAGCTGTCTGTCAGTGACATTTGGTTTGCTTCGTGTAAATTTTGTGATGTACAAGTTTCGAATCCGTCTATTTATCAATGAATATGGTGTACATTAATAGATAATGGTTGTTTATGTTGCCTATTTAATAATAAACTAAAGACACTGTGTAGAAGTCCATAATATTGTTATTTTATTACTATAATGGAGGATCTCAATTTGACAGAAACCGAAATGAGATATTTCGGTGATTTGTTTTTATGTTGTGACGAGGAATCCAATGGGAAAATACCGATTTTAAAAGCAACAGAATTGTTTCGATCATCAAATGTACACAATGATATCCTGAAACAGGTAATTAGTGGTATAGGTTAGACGTACGATAACACATTTTGTGAATGAGTGATTAGAACACTAATTATATGTTACAGATCATGGATATAAGCGTTGCTCCTAATAGCTGTGCGTCACTGAGTCACATGAACAGAAAACAATTTTATTCAGCACTGAAACTAATAGCAGCCCATCAGACAAACATGACAGTGAAGCCTGAGCTTTTGTCTACTCCTATTGACTTGCCTCTCCCGAGGTTTACGTGGGCCCTTAACTCTGAAGCGAACGCTGACCTGATACAATTGTCTAATTCACCACATGATCACCAACATCATTTGAGTAAAAGGGAAAGGAATTTTGGTGGAACCCTTGGTGCATATGAGCCTATAAGACTGTCATCCAACCTTTCGGACAGCGATGTCCCACAGGTGTTGTCTCACGATACTACTGAAGGATTAAGTACAGACTCTGAAATTGAATCCGAAACTTTGTCACAGCGATCTGGATCCCGTGGGGTGAGTTTCTTTCTTTGATCATTGAAGTGATAGTTGTTATTGTTAAAACTGCTTTATTATGTTGTACCATACAATATTCATTAGTGTGGTGTTATTGCCAATTTTAAAATATCATGTTTCGGTTGAATTCCAAACCCAAAAACATACTTTTTAGGAAAAATATTTTAATAAACATTAGAATTTTGCTAATAATTAGCTTAGTTTGTATGACCTAGTTAGGGAAGTGGAACAGAGCTCTCTCTGATAGCAACAAAAATACTCCAAGCTAAAAATAATATAATATTTATCTTGTACATACTATTACTGATTAATTACTGGGTAGGTTAATGCCCATACCAT